>OMLF01021000.1:32572-71308 GCA_900302615.1 Holocentrus rufus | reverse complement strand
TTGACATTATTCTCAAGATAAGCAGCATCACATATTCACAGCACATTCCAAACATAAACAGGGTTTTTTTCAGTTTTTTTTTTATTGTTACCAAACTGCCTCTTGCCTTGCTGCTCTGTGAACTCATGAAAAAGATGTAATTTTATAAAAGGCAATACCAGATGAGCAATAAATAAATGGTCTGCACTGCCCACGACCAGAACAGAGTGACCCGTCGACCAAGTTGCTCGCAGTGTGAATGCACGATAAGTAACACGGCTCCGCATTGATGCCATCAAAACAAATCCGTCTGTAATTGTGCAAGTGATTATAAATCTGATTTGAATTCCGCTGCAGTGAATTGTTGAATTGTCTTCCTACTCGTGTTGAGTGTTTTCTCAACCACGCTCACTTTGTCTGCACTCCCAGCGCTGCGTAATCACACTCAAAATGAATCATCTGCCACTCTGAGTGCATTGTCTCTGACAAGGTTACCTGCTGCACTGGCAATGGCTCTATAACCAAAACCCTGGGTAAACCTCATCTCTTTCTACCTTTTCTGCCCCATCTGACAGCCGAAAATGGATTTTCCCACAGGTAGGGAACAGACTCACTGCTGGCCTTGTAGTTCTCTATAAATAGGGAACAGAGAAGCATCTACTGTGTGTGTAACGTTAAAAAGCGTGAAGTCGCAAAGACAAATTAGCAGTTTTACCAGTGGGTGTGCGATGGAAGTGAATGAGCGTCTGTTGGAGTAATGAATATCAAATCCTTCCTCCACACTTGGACCCTGTTGAAAGTATTTTTAGTGAGGTGAGATGCGATGGCAAACGGTGTCATCCCTAATATTGCCGACTTTCACGTTTCTATGCTTTCTCTCATTCCCCTAAGATCAATTTGTGGCTTGAGCTTTTGATTTGCATGTAACGTTCGCCCGAGCCCCGTGAACTCTGGGCCGCGCGCGAGTGATAATGTGACAAATGATTTACCAACAGCTCTTCAGATACAGGCTAAAATTAGATGTTCACATGATTGCAGTGTCTCTCGTAACAAGACATTTGTAAAGGATTTGCAGAAGATCACACTCTGAAACCTGTGATTATTAATTTTCACTTCCAGAGGCCCTCTGACACTTTGGGGAGGAGGGAGAATTACTGCTTAGTGGCACGTATTGTGTGTGTGTGTGTGTGTGCGTGTTAATGAATGTATGAATTCTTGCGTGCATGAGTGTGTGTATGTGTGTGTGTGCATTCAAGCATGTATATTCATTTCTGGTTGCATAAGAGTCTTTGTATCAGTATCTATATTTGAGCACGTGACTCTCGCTCTCTTCCTTTTCTACTCTGGAAACTAAATGGATCTGACTGAGCCTGATGGAGCTTATCTTTGTGCTCAGAGGGAGACTCCAGCTCTGGTTACTACTCTGACTGTGTGTGACACTGCTCACCTGAAACCCGGCACCTGCTGCCACCTACAACCAGCCTGTTTCATTTGTCACTTTCACCACACGGCAGTGGACGCAGTCGGTGGTACATTTTACTGTAGGTACTCTTTGTCAAACACAGTTGGCTCTCCCGCGCCTTGTAAAAACCATGTCATCACTCATCAATAATTGCTGCAAGCAAGTAATGTTTGTTTCTGCGCGGGACCGCAAAAACAGTAAAAGTAAAATTAGCCATTTATTATCCATGAATGTTGACAAGCAAAAATACTAATTAGAGATATTTATAATTTAGTTGTTAAAAGCATTGAAGATACATGCAGTTTAAGGAAAATGACACACACACAAATGTAGATGTGCACACCATAGAGTTCCCATCTAGACTGTCTTTAATATAGTGATGTCTATCAACATCTCTACATTTTTTCCCCATGATTAGGACAATATTGCAAACAGTGTTATAAATTGTATTATGTCACATGTTTTCCCCCGCACTATGAGCTGTATGGTGTGCAGAATGTATGTTATTGATATCTAGAAGTAGAAAAAGAACTAAACCCAATATTTGATATCTGGAATTACAGTTTTTACTCGTAAAAATATAAATGCAGACATCTTTAACTGGACTATGACTAGTCAAAATTACATTACGGATATGTTGCCCAGGTATTATGAGTCACAATTGCTGTATGGAATTTGACTTGCACTATGACAAGACTGCATTGTAGATATCTTGAATCAGAATTTCAGAATAAAACTGTCATTGCAGATATCTTAAGTTGTAGTTTTTACTGGTAAAATGTCATTCCAGTTCAACAATGACGTGTGCGTAATCAGGTAGCCTATCACTTGTCATTACGCAATTCCTAGCCTCTGTTTTTTTTCTCTCCTGCATCTACAAAGAGGAAGGTTGTGTTTCCTGTCATGGCTGCCCGTCGTCACGGTTCGCTTGCATCCCTGCAGCTCGCTGTCTGGCTGGCCGAGCTTTTTCCATTTTTGCCTGATGAGGCTGGCGCTGGCCCGGCCTTTAAATGAAGCCCTCTCCTCACTTTCACTGGGTGGTGCTGAGACACCCTGGCCCTCTGCCCTGCCAGTCTCCTCCTCCCGCTGCCTGGCTTTGTCTCTGACCGCCCCACCGGCCGCCTCCCCGCCCGCTCCCCCAAGGAGACCAAACAGCGGCCGATCCAGCAAAGATGTAAACCAAGCTAGCACAACACCAGCACGCCCTCCTCCATTATTCATCGGCCCTGTTTAATGAGTTTTCCATCCACCTTCATGTATCTACCACAATTAAGAGAAACGATTATTGTGTTTGTTCACTTTAATTTGGTTTCACCTGGAAGTGCTTCATGGTGCAGATGCATCTCTCCTGCATGAAGTGCTTTGCAGTGTCGACAGCAGCACTGATGACAAAGGATGAACTAAATAATGGACCAGTAAATACAAAATGAGGGTACATATTTCAGCAGATGGAGTGGCCTGAAAACAACAGTAGCAAAACACAATGTGTGTAATCCTGAAACTGATTTTTCTTTCACGTTTATCTTTTGTTTCAAATGCTTATCTATATTTAGATGACTGTTTGCTTACTTGACAGAAACCAAAACGGCACTTTAAAAGTGTGCACTTGCAGAAATGTACCTTTAAGGTAAACCTGGTGGTCTGATAAAATCTTGCAGAAATTAATTTGATAATTAATTCTCCTCTGTGCCCCTCTTTTCCTTTTACACTAAAGGGCTGTCTAAGCTTTCACTGCCGTGCCAGGCCAATAGATCGTGTGTCAATCACGCAGATAATATGTTTGTTTACATACCATGATCATGAAAAGGAGGCCAGCTAAATAATTGATGGCTTCTTCGAGTTACCCAGGAACAGTCACCCTGTGACCCCGCCCTGGAGTTGGACCTCGGCACAACCAGTCATTGTTAAACACTTCTACAGAGCTCTGGCTCACATTTGTGGGCACATGACTGGTTGGCAAGTAGTATCCCACATAATATAAAGCATTTTCAGGCAATGTGTTCTCTGTATTAGAGCCTTGGCCACACAAATGGCTCTCAACGACCACTGACCATTTATGTATTCATTCACAGCAGTTTTGAATTAAAAAGCAGCAGTTTTTTATAAGAAAATGCAACCCAAAGAGAGGCTATAAAAACTCAACATGTCAGTGTGACGTTCGGTGAAAACCACTTAATGTAAAAGCAGGAAGAAACAATGCAACTGTCTGTTTTGTGGTTTGTGGTTACGCTGTGATGTCAGACATGGCTGAGGTCAGGGTCACGTTGTCCAAGCAAAGCCAGATACAAGACAAAGCAGGATCGAGCAGACCTGGGCAAGAGAGGACAGGACAAGACAGGAGAGGGACAAACAGGACAGAACAGGGCTTGTCACGCTTCCTAGAACATGGGCGTGTGACATGGAGAACCACGACATGTAAAAGCAGGGAACAATGCCACCATCTGTCCTGTGTTTTGTCGTCTGGACAAGACAAGGAGACGAGACAGCGACGTGACATGACAGGAGAGGAGAAGACAGGACAAGACAAGGCAAGACAGGGCAGGATAGGTTAGGATAGGACGTGGCGTGGCATGACATGACACGGCAAGAAATTAATTGGCATGGCATGACATGACAAGAAGTCTTCAACATGTAATAGAATAGAGCAAATAAACCAGAATAAAAACAGAAAAATTGAATATTCTCAAATATAGGAAACTGGGGGTTGCACATGACATTTTCAACAACGGAGCATGTTATTTAGAATGTAAGAATGAAGGGTGTGAAGGTAGAAAATGCATTAAAGATTATTAAGGTGTGCAAAGGCACCAGCAGAATAACTGTGAGACGAATAATTGCAAAGTATACACTATTGTATTGTGTTCACATTACGAGTCTGCAGGCCGTACATGTGCACAAGAGTTTGCATGTAGAGATGCTATACATATACTATGCTATATATTCACTTTATAGATTAATGTCGATGTCTTGGGTGTTCTCATCCTAATCTAACCGTCATGTCATCGCCCCTGACCTGACCGTGACCTCTTGGCACACACATACACAATTTTTGCGTAAGGTCCCAGCGGATAGAGCTGAACCCAGCATGCATACACTTGTCTGTGCTGTCCATATTAAAGGCATTCAGTGGTGCTTGCCATACTACTTGAGTCAACCCACGCACATCTCAGTCCTCCTCCTCTAATCTTAGTGTGGCTGAGTTAAGACAATGTGAAATATATAGCCCAAACAGCACAAAAGACAAAAAAGAACAGAGAGTGGGATGGGAGTGAGCGAGAGAGCTGGAGATGAGACAACTGTCTGCAGCAACAAGAAAGGGCAACTGAACACTTAGTCACAAAAGAGCTTAGGCTTTTTTTGTTTATTATATGCTATTGTCTCACTTCAAACAGAGCATTTTAAAAGAAGAGATTAAATCATTACCTGGTGCATTTTGCTTTGTTTGTAAGTTCTCATTGATTAAGTATTTCACTGCTCTTTGAAAAAACTCGCCTTTGAAAAATTGACCTCAAGATGAGCAACATGAATTACAGTTTGTGATTTAAAACGGTAAAATTCTGCTCACTTACAAGACTAATTGCCCTAGTTGCAACTTATTTGCATCCTGACACTTTATTCTTTATCACTTTGAGCTCTGTGAAGCCTGCGAAGATGCATTTTAATACAAATATTGTGCACTAGAGTGGAAAAGTGACCAGCTATGATGAGATGGCAAGCAAGCCTTAAGGTGTAAAGGAGATAGTAAGAGAAGATTTTGAGGGAGTTAACCTAAAAATATCACTCTGCACCATGCAATGTGAAATAGAGATAGCGTATTAATAGGTAAGGATTTCCTCTGTGCTGTTAATATTAATTTACTTTTTAAACAAGATGTCAATTTGTAATTACAGGAAAAATTTCCCTTCTTTGTAATCCCTTTGAAATCCATATCTACCCACTGAACATAATTAGCAGCAGTAGAAAGTATTAATACAGTTGCAGGCTATGTTATTCCCTCAGAGACAATCATTTTTAGTCCATTAGTGAGTCACACAATAGAGCGGGAAAAAAAAACATATTCAATGAGTAAAATCCTGAAATGTATGAACACTGAAATGTATTCAAATTTTAAAGTTTTCAGAAATTACTTCTCAGAAATCACTGAAGCTGCAGACTGATCAAAACCTGTAACAAATATTCAAATCAAATGTGCAGCAAGTAACTGAAACACAGCTCTTAGGCTGACATAGTGTAAACGAAATGCAGCTTCAGTTCTGTGCAACAAGGCTGTGCTGCAGAGAACCATCCAATGAAAACCTTTAATTGGGTTTGCATCATCATTTGGATTGGCTCCAGTGGGTGTGGTGATGTAGCAACAGTACAAATTTCAGTTGCAACCTGCAATTAATTGCATGGGAGTGTAAAAAATTCATTCTTATATTAGAAAGCACAAAACGCCACAGTGCAGCAGCAACTGCTGAAACTGTAGCTCTGACTTATTAATATAATCATTGGCTGTACTTGAATAGAATAGAGCACAGCATTTAATTTTGCACAAAGCCTCTGCAGATTCTGTTTCTTTTCATTCGTTATTACAGACAAACTAGTTACAGTAGAACTGACATTTGTCTTATCTTGAGTGTTTTGATTGCATTGTAAAGGGAAAACAAGCTGCCTTGATATTTATTTAATGACAGTTCAAGTGTTGTCAGCCAATAACCTGATCTGCATCAAAGCATTAAGGCAAGTTGACCAGGTAAGACGAGGAGATGGATTCCCCTATTTACAAGCATCTAATTACCTTATCGTGCCTCCTTAAGCACAATGTTAGATGTCTCACTGCTGCAGTATTCTTTACCCTGTCCTTTTCCTTGTTCCTGGTTCCCCTGTTTCCTCACCCACATTTCCCCCAGGGTTTCTCTGAAATTCCCTAAATAATGCACACAGAGTGAAGGGCTTAAAGGGGGTGCATGATGGATCGCTCTCCTTCTCTTTCTGGAGCTGGTGTATTCTTCTTGTGCCACAGCTTATTTATCATTTCCATAATGACACTGCTCTCAGGTGAATGTCTAAATATCTATATTTACACCAGACAACCTTTAAAAAGAACCAGTTTTTCCATGATCCACTTTGTAGCGCATGACATCACAACAAAAATGGGTCACATGCCCATGTTCAGACTTTTATTTTGAAAATCCCAGTGCCTCGTGGTTTCATTGCACATGTAAATAGAGCTTACACTGAATGTACAGGCAATTAAATCAACAAATTGCTGATTTATCCAAATTGTAGCACCTTGTGAAAGTCACACTCTTAAAAAGAAACTTAATCATGCAGAAATTCAGAACTGATTTGACTATTAAAATGCTGTGTAATGGGTTGAAATGTAAAACTTAAACCAGAGACAGTTTTAAAATATTAAAGCCCAAATTTGGAATGGATTTAACATGGGGATGTACAGTATGCATAGTGTTTTGTAATATTTTGACTTACTTTGGTCTGTATTTCTCATTTCTTCAGACATATCAAAGATTAAAAAACATAATTAGAACTCCTCTTTAGTTATTACATAGTGGCTGTTATTTTGAAAATATATCAGTCTGATTCATTTACTCTCTAGTGGAGCTATTCTTTTGCTTGCAGAAAACAAAAATGAAAAAAGCATCCGCCAGAAAAAAAAGGTTTCATTCTCAAAATGAATGATTATAGTATAAACAAATTTCACGCTCCTTAAGATGTAATCCTTCAGTGTGCTGAAATAATCTGAATGACTTGTTGGTTTGAGAATGGAGACAGAATCCCCCTGAGCGGAAACAATCGTTCTTGCTGGCATGAATAGTGCTTGTAACAAACTGTATGCCTACATAAGGTCTACTTATAAGATAAAATAAAACTTTAATGATCCCCGTGGGGAAATTGGGTCATTGCAGCAGTATGGAATAACATATAGATATAATACAACAAATACTGAGGATTAAAAATAGGATTATAGGGCAGGCGAAAACAACTCCCAACTTTTCTCTCCTGCAGTGTCACAATTTGAAAAGTTTATCTTAAATGTGAATCTATCTATCTATCTATCTATCTATCTATTTTTTCCTCATAGTTGTAGATTTATAGAGTGTACATAGATTTTTTGGTTGATTTATATTGCCAAAATATTTGCCCCAAAATCACAGTCATGTAAATAGCTCCAAAACGTCAGTAATTCTTGCATGATTTTATATATGTAAAGGAAGATATAGCATGTCATACATGCCAAACTCAAATGTCGCCATCATGTCATCAAAACAACAAACAAAGCGTGGGCAGCTTCCCTGATGGGGCATTTTTGGCCGCTGTAACATGTAGATTTAGAAACGTACAGTCCAGTGCCAGATTATATATACAGGGTGTTAGGCAGAGCGGCGCTGCCTGTCTGTCTTATTAGACTCACAGAGCAGACGAACCGGTCTGCGTCGTTCCATCTTCATATCAACCAGCTCACAGAGAGAAATGACATATGTACAGAAATCTGTTCAGAAATATGTAGCGACTCATGCACGGCGATAATTGGCACGTTTAAATAAATGCCACATAAGGCCCTTAAGTATGACTCAGAAAAAAATTACCATAAAGTGAGTCACTGTTGGACAAAAAAAAAGAAAAGAAAAGCATGCTCTGAGTTTGCTGCTCTGCTTTCCCATCAGTGGTCAATTACAGTGAAAAGACTCATTTATCATGGAGGTAATGAAGTCTCAAGAGAGAGAGGAAGAGAGAGTAAAGACACAGTGGAGTAAATTAAGCAGCAACAAATCCACTCTTTAACTTAGTGTGTGTAGTGTACATGAAACAACTATTTAAGTAAGTAGTTGAAAATGTCACACAGACTACAGCCAAGAAAAAACAGAACAATAGACCGGCCTACGTGGGCAACCAGCAATAACAAAGGTTTCATGTATTTTGGTAACAGTTGTTGCCATGTCTGGTCTTAAAAGTAGCAGGCATTTAACATTGATTGGCTGATTTGACCCCTGATCAGGATTAGGTAATAAATTAATTTGTGTGTCTGCAGTATTCAGAAAGGCGATGCAGGGTTTGTTCAGAAGACACTTTTGACTTGATGAGACTTGAAGGTGTAATCTACTGTAATCTGAGCGATTCTGCCGAGGGTATCTGCAAGTGCACAGTCCAGGCCAGTGCATATCCGTTATTATTCTCACTGGTAAAGTCTGATCATGTTGCCCAGTGAGCTCATTAAACTGTAGGGCTGCAACACTTAGCATGTTGTGACCCCTGGTGGCTGTGAGTGTAACAGCATTTTGTAATCAACTTTTTCAGCTTTGTTTGTCCGCTGCACATCTGACCTGGTGGGGGAACTCCTCCCTGTGAAGCTTCTTCTTTTCTTTTTACCAGTGAGGTTTATGTAGGCGATTTTCCTTGTCTTCAGTTGAGGATCTGAATGGGGGATGTCGTTTTCATTTATTAGAATTAAAGCATTGTGAAACAACCAACAACCAACAACTATGAGTTTGCAGCATATGACTTTTTGCACTTTATATTGATGAATAAATTGTTGAATAAAGGGGCAGACTGTAGAAGAATTTACTGTGTAAATCAGACAGTTTTCAGTTCAACAAGGCAAAGATAATCATCGCCTGGTATGGCTGAAAGATAATTACAATTTACTCAATTTAACAGGGATCAGTAAAGTTTTCTGAATCTGATTCTGATTCTGAATGCAAGTTGAAGTTGAATAACCATGCAAATCCTGTATATTGCTGTGTCATTTTACCACATGTTATTGTTTGATTTAGGTTTTGCATATTAAGTCTTTCTAAGTGTGTGTGATGTTTAATTATTAAGTTGCAGTTTATTGGTAATTTCATTTTATTTTTTGTGGTATATTTAGGGGCCGGCCTGCTCCACTGCAGTTCCCATATCTACTTCTTCTTATCAAAACTTCGTTATGATGCATGAAAATGCACAAATGTTCAGCCACATAGTAAACAACACCTCTTAAGTATGGAGCCAGTTGGCCTCATGGTGGCGCAACAAGAATTAATGTCATTTAAAACCTCCCTTCTGTACATCATCTTCAGACCCTCCTAAATGCAGTCCACAGAGCATGAAAATGTCTCACTAAATGCCAATAGAGGCGCTGTAATTGTTTGCTTAATCAAAGCTGATAAATTACAAGATTTTTCAGTCTTTCTAGGTGAGGTGTGCCCAAAACAGTGCTGTGAATGCTGGCCACATGCGAGCATTTACTGTCATTTGAAAATAAGATTAAACATCAGCGTTTTACTTGTGAAGGGTTCTCTGGTTTTGGGATCATAATTAATCTGCAGCATTCAGATTGTATTAACTAATTCAAGTAGATTTTAACATGCACACAGAGGTTGCTTTATCTCTTAGACATCCAACCAGACAGCTAGTCAGGCAGTAACATATCTGATGTACAGAATCAGCCTTGATAATCTGCCTTCAGTCTGGTATGAAGCTCTATGTAGACAACCAAGCCAGCTAATCCTGATGTTACAGTGGCAGGCTCATGTTTCCAGTTTGTCCTCTTGTCAGACTCTTGTCAGGCTGCCATTCAGGAGATTAACTTACGATATCACTTTAGGATTCCTTTGCAGCCTTTTTTGTTTCTCTGTGTTGCCTGTAAGGTTCTGGAGCGGCCCCTTGACTGCATGCATGCAAGAAAGATGCCACTACTTCTAGATTTCCTGTTGATATGTGTGTGCACCTGCTTTGATGCCAACGTTCTGTGGTTTTCCCTTGTCAGCTGCAGTTGCACCAAAAGACATTGTGTGCCTGTGGAGCTTAGAGATGCAGCCCATGCAAGGGTCCATCCTCTCATCAAACAAAGAGAGGCCAGTTAAGACGGGACACGTCAGCACACATCAGTCCACTAGAAAGGCTGACAGCCCACTTTAAAGAAGAAGACTAGGTCGTGTAAATTGAAGGGCATGAATTTACAACATATAGATACTGAAGTGAGCTGTCTGGCATAGAGAAATACCTTGAAAATCAGATCAAATTCTAATTTAAATGGACTTTCTTGACAAAACAACAGGTACAGCTCAAAAATGAATAGTTCTCCAAGCAGTTAAGAGATCCTCTTACCAAATAGTCAGTTTATCTTATGACAGTGTTTTTTAGGTTTTCATTGTCCCTGTTGCATGCATCATGACAAGTAAAGATATATCTTGCAGCTATTCTGGAATATTCACTTCTTTCTCCAAAAATATATTGGATTTTGTCACATAGGGGAAGATTATTAAATCTGTGATGGTGGAACTTAGAAAACAAAAAAATGTGTGCAGTGCAGATAGCATTTAACTCATACATTTGATTTTTTTTTTATGTTTTGCTGCATTCTTTCTATGCTGTGAGCAGGACGTGTTTTGTGTTTGTGCACTTTCCTTGGCCTAGATTTCTTTACTTTCTGATGCAGTGTGAGTTTCCATGTTAAGGACACACGTGTGCTTGCAGCTGCAGGAGCCCAGCGTGTCGCTGAAGGGCAGAGACAGAACTTACCAAGGTGACTCAGACTACAATATGAGGTGAAATTGATGTTCTCCCCTAATGAAGTCTGTAGTATCAGTGCTGGTGTGCCAGTTGTAAACCTCAACAGTACACCAGCTGAGAAGAATGATGAACTTCATATGGATGCTGCATCAAGATGCTCAAAAGTCATATTTGCTGGTCCACATGTCATCAGAATTCCCCTCAGTTACACGTTTGTTTTGTGCGGGAGCTTCTGATGATGAAAAGTGGGGCAGAACATGAAGTGTACTGTAGTCCCTGTGGAGTACACCACTTACAAAGGGCTTTCCAAGTACATTTGGGCTGCAGCCAACAAACTGAAACGTACCAGATTACTGTAGTGGAGGCCAATGCACTATAGACTCCACACAAAACAAACAAGCCACTTTAATTTAAAAAATAATTTACCTGGTTGCATTGGAAAAAATGCTCCTGTGCTCCTTTCTTCCTCCTGTTTCAACTTACTGATCTTAGTGCATAGAAAGAATTACAAGAGTATGTTATGTAGTGTCTCAACTTACTCCGTTTCTACTTCATTTCTACTTAGTTTTTTCTTTAGGAAGTGAAGTTACTTGACTGCCATGAAATGTTGAGCTAAATCACCACAAGCAATATCTTTTAAAGAAGGAGGGGCAGCCACATCCTCTACTGAGCAAGACAATAAGCTAGATTCAAATACACAAAACATGTATTACGTCAATTGGTAATCTATGTAGGTAAACCATGTAGTCTTTTTTTAGGAATTGCATACATATATTTACTGTACATATGGCTGAATATGGAGGACAAATGTCTCTAACAGTATCAGCCACAACTTGGTCATCAATGAATGACAAGGAACTGAGTTCAAGCACAAGGGTGAAATGATTACTTATCATTTACATCAGAAAATTACACAAGACAGTGTCTGTTGGTCAGGAGAAAACGTTTAAATGTAGTAGAAAAAAAAAGGCTTGACCAGTTTTCTGTAAATTACAACAGTTTGTTTAAATAGTCATCATAGTGTTGCAGCGTACTCTGTTCGGTGATGCAGGTATGACATCAGTGCTCCACCAGAATTTCAGCATGAATCAGACTGAATGAATGAATGTGAATCACCGACTCCCCCACTTTTTTTTTTTGTACAGTTAGCCAGCTTTCAGTGTCATCAGTTTCGGTATCTGAATCAAGATTGTGATTATGGGAAGGAAGCAGCTTTATCTGATTTACAAGTAAAACTGGAAGTAATCCAACAACCAGGCTCTTTCACCATAATGGCATTATGTATGTGTAGAAATAATGGGATATTTGGATTACTTTATCAAAAAAATAAATAACCAGTCAGGAACCTCAATGTTATTTTACATTTAGACTAAAAATACACTGAACTCCAGGTGTGTTTGGGCAGTGCAACACACTGATTGTTTTCACTCTACAGTTTTACTACTTTGAATGGATTTTGCAGTACATATAAAATAGACTTATTTATCAAATTTAATGTACAAAGGAAGTCTTAAAATATTCATCCAAGATGGTTAAACAGCCTATAAATTCAAGAACAAAATTCCAAATGTGGCTTAAAGGAAATAAAAAGGGGAAAAAAAGCACAAGAAAAGGCCAAAGTGATACATCAGTTAAATTAGACGCAGTAAGAGACAATCTGTGATTCTTAATGGCTTCACACACATATCTGACTCTGAGCACAGCACAAAAACGTCCATCAGTCAGGAATTTGCTGCTGAAAAGAGAAGAGATTTTTCTCATATTCTTGATTATAATCTGCATTTACGGTTAGAGTTTTCAGCTGATGGATAATGTCCAAGAACTGTGAACATCTAATGAGTCATCTGCGAGCCTTTTCCTGAGACGGTAACTCATTCATGTCACCGCGTTACAGCAACTTGTGTGGAATTATCAGGAAGCGTATGCACAAGGCATCAATTGTAATCACACACCTGGGTTATTAATAACTCATGTGCATGGATCAGCCTGCAATATTAATCAGGTACATCTTAAGCAGTCCAAATTTTTGAATGAATATAGAAATACTCTATTTCTTTCTTCTAAGCTTGGAAGAAAAAAACAAGCAAAAAAATCTGTTTTGATATCATGAAAGACAAAATGTTCAAGCATAAAAAGACAGTTAAAGATGCAAGTGGGGCCTACTTCCTATTTTTTCTCCTTTTTATATTTTCCGTTCCTGTTTTATGTCTTCCTGTAGAGCTTGCTGTAAACTCTGCCTTTAGATGAGTCCCACATAAATAATGATTGTTATTATTTTTGCCCCAGCTTGACTCTACTTGTGTTTGGATGACAGTAAAGGCTCTACAACAGTCTTCTGGCTCTGAAGGTCTTTCTTTGGTGAAGTGTGTCAGAGCTTTTCCAAGAAGTCCAGCTTCCCCGTGGACCACAACGGCTTTGATTTTTAGCCGAGTGAAATATGACCCCCCAATTGTTTCCCAGCTTCCTCTGTATTTTTGGACTGGATTTCATATTTTCTTTTGTATCCCTGGTGACAAAACAGGCCACCCATATGGAAGGGTAGTCATTATCGGTCTTTTCCATGGTGCATGCTGAGAAACGGAGATGGTCATCACGGAGTCGGCCTCGACAAGAGGCGAGAGGTGGCCAAGTTCAGGCGTGATAACATCTTAATGTTTCCTGCCTGCAAAACCGGGACACTCTGAGGATCCTTGTCCAGCACAGGCCACTTCTACCAGAAACACCGGATCAGACAAGCTGCAGCGTGTCTCCGCCAGCTGGATGACGAACAACTGGAGGTCAAATCTCTGAGACCAAGCTGTTTCCACACTTCTCAGCCAACTGTTAAACACGCCTGCAAAACAAGTTTACAGGCAAGGAATTCGTAGGTATCCATCATCAGCCGGACTGTGTGGTCCAAGAGGTTTGTGTTGTGGCTGGAATGGTAGCGGAAATTCTTCATATTTGCAATCATGTGTCAGTCTTCAAGTAAAAGAATCAGATTTGGTTTTACTTTCTCCAGAATGAGAATGAAATCTTATGTTCCAAACTCTCATCTTGTTGGGACTCGGATGAGACAAAAGTATTGTGCTTTTGTTTCTCGAACAGTTCTTTAAAGGGCAATATCACTAAATTTCAACATTCAATTTAAGTCATTATTAAGAAATTTTGTTTTGTATAGCTGACCATTTGCCTTTGTCTTCTATGGCCAGAAATGGGAGAAGAAAATGTCCTGCCCTGTACTCTGTGCTGTCCCAGTGATGTTCACCTCCTTACAGACTTGAATTAGAAAAAATGGCAAAGGTAACTACGTGTCTGCACATCCAGGATGATTTTCTGAAGTGAAAGGCACATTTTCTGTTGGAGAACCAACTGTCTGCACTATTGTATGGAGTTCATTTGGGCTTAAAATTAACACAGAGGTGCTGCTAGTTTATATATTCACATTAATCATTAATGACAGACAGACTGTACTGGTCCAAGCAATGAGTGGATTCTTCAAAGAGGATATCACTCAATTTGACATTTTACTACCCGTGTAGAGCCCAGAGTTGCTCCATTAAAGAAGTTTTGATCCCCTTATTGTGAAAGCACATACTGTACTTCCTGTCAGGTCACACTCTTACTGCTCAGGATCAGGGCAACTTTCTATTACAGTACAACCCAGTTTTCCTGGCAGTGTAATCACTTGCTAATGAAGAAATCAGGTGGCACAGAACAACGAAAACCAAACATGAATTTACATTTTAAATGATTTTACACACCAGATCTGTTTTTCTTTCCAATTTTATATTCATGTGGAATAAAAGCATAATAGTTTATTACAACATCTTTTCACATTAAATAAATTTAACATATAATACAACATGATGACATTTTATATTACAAAGATACACAACACTGACAACATTCCTCTGAATCAGTAGCTATAGATGATGAGAACCTTCAGCTGTGGTTCAGATTTGCATTTAGGCAGTTTACTGTGAATAAAAAATATTTGCAATGTGCGTGAACAGCAAAAATAAGTGGCTTTTTCCTGAGCGACGGACTTTCTTGCATCTCTGAGTCCTGATAAAACTCAACCCATGAGATCAGCTTGTGGCTGCGCTCCTGTTTCCTGTCCTTGGTAACATGAACTCTTGGCAAGGATCGAGTGGATCGAGCATCAGGTCTCATCATGTGACTCTAAGTAAATTGGCTTGGCCTGCTTCCTCAGGCGCTGCTGCGCTCGCAGCTTCCTGCCTTTCTGGGTTGCCAGTCCCATTGGTGGCAGGTACGTCTGCAGCAACATTGAGAGAATTAAATTAAAATTAAAAATGAAAATCCTCAATACCACAGACACAGAAAAAGATAACCTGTTTTATTTTTATCACTTACCGCCCTTGGATATGGGTTCCTGTAATGTAGACCTGTCAAAAGAAAATAAGTGTGACTGGGCATCTTCATATCAAATCAGGAAATATCTACATCAACATGATCATGTTAATTTCAGCATATATATGTCGGAAGATAAATTTCAGAACTGGTGTCTACTAATATCTCACAGTGAAATCAGTGTAATCTGAAAATTTTTCCTCAAAATCTGTGTGTGATATCTTTCTTGGAGACAACTCTGATAAATTCAATATTTTGAGACGGGTCAGAGCC
Organism: Holocentrus rufus; assembly: GCA_900302615.1. Classification (NCBI taxonomy): domain Eukaryota; kingdom Metazoa; phylum Chordata; class Actinopteri; order Holocentriformes; family Holocentridae; genus Holocentrus; species Holocentrus rufus. The sequence continues at coordinate 55,746 of OMLF01021000.1, read as the reverse complement.
TACCACTCTTGGTGTTCTCTTCCCCCAGTTTCCTTGCTATGGTCCTTATCCAGTCCCCTAAAGAGAAGCTGAACTCCTCCAAAAGCAAAAAAACTTCTCTCTCAGAGCCCTGGTGCTTGACATTAACCACCTGCATCCCTCAGTATAAATCATCTACATAGCTAATTTTTTTTAATTGCTTTAACCATCCATCTTCTGTCTGAGATGTCTGAGATGCTCTACCCCTTTCAAAGCGAGGTTGAAACCTGTTACAGCATCCACGTAGTTAAATGACAGCAACCTTGATCTAAAAATGGAATGTATAAGAGCTGATCATAAGTGGAAAAGCACTAGACTCCACGTCAACCTTGCCTACAGGTTGAACAACAAGCAAACAAATAAGAAATAAATCAAGGCTGCAAGAACCAAATACTTCCAATCTTTCAATCCAGCACAACTACAGGGTTCTATTTCATGCAAATTGATCACATTAAGAACCTTCCTCTTTACTGGTGTTTGTGTTTCTTCTCTTCTGTTTCTTGCTGTAGAAACAGTATTACTTAAATGCATAAGCTTAGCTGCGTGAATCTCAGGTTATCTAAACATCTGCCAACTGTCCCCCCACTTCATCTTCTAATTGTTCTGTTGTTCATAATCCAAAGGGTAGAAAGAACCTCTATTGATTGGTCAACAGGGCCATGAGAGAGCAACCATAGATAGATACATTATCATGGAAGCAAGCACAATCATCAGGTAATGGTTTGTGAAGACAGCAACCTAACTTGTGCTCTGACCATGAGTTCCTGATTTAATTTGATATACAGCAACAACAAATGATTAAAAGAGAGTTCATGTGTATTTGATCCAAGTGGATGGCACAAGAATGTGTTAATTAAAACAGTTATTTTTATTGCGGTCCTCAATCTGATGGAAATGAAGCAAGAAATCTGTAAAATAAAATCCTGTGTCGTCTTTCCACTCTTACCTATTTCTATCCTTGCTTCACATTCTTGTATGGTCTTCTTTATTGCTTCTGTGTCTGTCAGCTTAAGAGAAGCAACAGAGATAATTAGTCATCATACAGTTAGTCACACCTAAATCCATTGTACTTCTGTGGGTAGAATAGTTTTCACACCTGTTGGTTTTGTCTGAACAGAGTGCGGGCCTCCTCGACAATGTATTTTCTCTCCAGCTCTGTGTCACTGGCCACAGCACTCTGCGCCTGCCAGCTCCGGGCAATGCGAAATATCCGCATATACAGCGACAAGACCGTCTTACGAGTGGCAGCAGTCATCAGGGCTCAAAATCTGTGAAAGCGGTATGTACCTGCACAGAAAATAAAACGAATTTGTCTTCAATTTATGTGGACCTTTGAGGATAGGAAAAACTCATATTGTTTTTATTTAAACTTTAGGTGAAGCCAACAAACTGTAGTGTAGACGACTAATATAAAATTGTTATGCAGTTTACGTTACTCGCCGTTGGATGGCACCAAAAACAACAACTGAACTGTTTTACAACCACAGTTTAGCACCTGGACGAAAAGTATCATATAAGCCGCCCGTGTGTTGAGGATGTCGTGAGAGTAGTATCATGGCTTTAGCTCTTAGTATTCGTTTAAATCGTTGTAAATGCCAATGTCTAGAGTTTGTTTTCCCATACACATAGCGTGTGGTGATACCCATGCGTCACTTGTCAGTCAATGTTATCGTTAGCGCTTGCTCCTCAAACCAGGTGTCTACAGTTGATGAACGAATATTAAATTCGTACATCAATACCATTCGTCTTTACTACATACATTTATGACTAGGTCATATACAGTGTTAAAACAACTTGACCTACCGGCTCTGTGAAGGAATTGCTAGTTGGCTAGCTTGGTCAGTTATAACATTGGTCGCTTAGAGATGACGACAGTGGGTCCTAACGGCGAAGGTAGCAAAGAAGAGACGACGACAAAACACGCACTAGTACAATGAATGCCCCTACTTTCCGTTTAAGATTTTTTACAACGGAGTAATGTGAAACTTATTTCTCAGTTTGTACATTCACTGTTAGGGGGCCCACGATCTGTCAGATAAATGAACAAATAGGATGGTTTGACACATTTTTAACGCAGAGCTATCGATATTATTCTGTAAAGTAGCACTACATAAAAATGACATCTCTAAAGCATGTACTTTAATGGTTTTATATTTATTTCTGTGTCGGAGTATACGATAGTATTTAAATACACATAATTTCGCTAAAATTTAATAATTAATATTATCGTTCCCATCCCTGTGATGAAGATCAGCTGTGTGTTTTGCTAGATGGATGCTTGTTTTGCAGGGAGGAAGTGATGCAGGGAAAATTCCCATAATGTACACTCAATGACCAAAGGGGAAGCACAAAGAAACTGGCTGCTTTTAGTCGGAGATTATCTTTTAACTCACTTAAATGAGCGAACAAAATTCTAGATGGGTTCAAAAGTATATTGAGGTTGTTAGCAACCTATGTCTTTTTTCCGAAAGCGAATCAAAACTCGATATTGATGTGGAAGTTTCTTGCCAGCTGCTAGCCAGTTAGCTAGCAATCTGAGTTAACGCGACGAGTTTGCCTCAGTTCGTTGCTGGTCTTTAACGCTAGCTTGGCTAACTTGTTAACTACTTATTTGGATTGGCATTCCTGTAGTGATGTACATCCCATTCCACGTGACAGAGTTTTTAAAAAAGGTAAGTTTCCTTTCTTGAGTATTTGCGGTTTTCCTCCTTCCTTTATCGAAAGACCTAGCTGGTAGCTAACTTTTCGTTATGCTGGCTAACCAAGCTCATGCTAGCTATCTATGGCGACGACGCCAGGGCCAGGCAGTTTTGATGAAAATGGCCCGGTGGCGGTGATGTCTCCTTCGCGAATTAACACCAGCTTCATAGCAAGTTCCGGCCGAATTAGCAAACAATAAAAATACTAACAATAGACACAATAAATCACCGTCAACATGCCATTTTGGACTGGCGTGCGTGTGCTGATAAGATCACTAACTTGATTATGTTTGTGCTCGCCAATGCCAACTAACCTAAGTTGGCTAAATAATGTTAGCTAGCTAACGTAAGATATCAATCTTCAGTATAAGTTTACATTAAAGCCAGTGCCTCACATTTCAAGACATTCGTATGTTAGTTCAAATTATGTTACTGTGTCACTTTACAGGGGTAATTATGTTAACTGTGTTGGTAGACGATAGATATCAATATCACTGCTTGGACAACCTAGCATGCTAACTAGCAAAGCTATATAACTAATACATAATTATAATAAATAACTAAGCCTTCAAGCTGCCATTTGATTTAGCCAAATATACTCGAGAAACAATTTGCCTTTACATATCCTGTGTAAATAAGCAGTAGAAGCTGTCTTCTCTGAGTTTTGAATATATTTGGTTTGCACTAATCTAAAACCAAAGAATCCTGACTTGGCAAGATAAAGAAACAATACAAAGTCAAGGAAGTTAAACCATTGTGCGATTTAAGAAATGAAGTCATGGATTTTACAATGGCTAACAGTGATCATGAGTCGTTTGAGTCACTCAGCTGCCCCAAACAAGCAGAAGCAAAGCTTTGTGAGAGAAGTTCCTTAACATATTCCTTAACACCCACAGGACCCCAACCGCAGTTCAAAAGATGTCAAACCGTAGGGAAAAGTCACACTGTATGCAATAGTTCTGTTTTTTCTTAAATACTACAAATGCTCTACTTTGCACATATTATGTTATGATCAAATTGATCATCTTTAGTTAAAAAGCTGTTTTGTAGATCTCAAATTACAAATTCATGGCATGTTGACAAAAATAGTTCTGCAGGATTGGGAAAGACAAGCTATCACATTCTGCTTATGATGACAAGATAATGTGTCTTTCAGCATTGCGGATGTCAAGGTCACAACAATGGAACAGAATAGGATGACACTTTCACCTAGAATGGCCAGTGCCATCTGAGGAATTGTCTGTGAGTAACCTTACTAACTTGCTACTGTATTCTCAAATTCAAAGATTTCTTGTCTAGACGTGACATCAGACCCAGTGATGAAAAGCACCATGGTAGCTTTATAATTTTGTCCCATGGTTGCTATAAGCAACTTGTGATGCCTTTTTTTGTTTGTTTTTGTTTTTTTTTTGTTATGCTTGGTGTCTTGTTATAGTGGTGATGTGGAAAGCACTGTTTCATATCTGCTGCATGTGCTCCTTGGATTTAAAAAAAAAAAAATGCAATATGGATAGAGGCTTGTCAAACTCTTCTTAGTGGTTCTGTGTTCATTTTTGTATTTTTTGTCAAGGTTTCTATGATAACCCATAGTGTGAAAACATTTTATGTATGCATTATATACATGCAGACCCTCACTTTCTCTTATTCTCATCTCTAGTCTTCAGGGTGGTGGCAGAGCTTCACAGCTGGCTTAATTACCGGGCTGTCATTCACTACACTAACAGTCATTTAATTTTGTTCTACTAATAGCCATAGAAACATGGATCTTGACCCTTTTGATCTTGAGCAAGACTGAATCAACACTGCATAGAGCTACACTCTGTGACCTTGAGCTATTTATTTTAAAATTCTCCTTTACCTCAGGGCCCGAGGGTATGTTGAGACGTCTCACCCGGCCAGAGCAGAGGCGTCTAGGTGGTTCGGACGGGGCCTGAAGGAGGGGAGGAAAGACAGAAGAGGGACCAGGGAGGGAGACATGGGCCAGTGTGTCACCAAGTGTAAGAATCCAACCTCCTCACTCGGCAGCAAGAGTGGAGACAAGGAGAGTGGTTCCAAGTCCCATCACAAGAAAGGTGGTAGTGCAGGCGGTGGGGGAGGGCACAAAGAAGAGCCCAGTGCCCCAGGTAGCAAAGCCCCCAGCGAGCTGTCTAATGGCACCAAGTCCATGGATGTCACGGTGGAGACACCTGTCATCTCAACAGTAACAGGGGAGCCGCGCAAGGAAGAGTGTTTGGCGGACGGAGACGGGTTGTCACTGCTGCGCATTGAAGAGATGTTCTGCTGCTACAAGGATGAGCAGGAAGATGCCATCCTGGAGGAGGGCATGGAGAGGTTTTGCAATGACCTGTGTGTGGATCCTGCAGAGTTTCGAGTGCTTGTTCTTGCCTGGAAGTTTCAGGCAGCCACCATGTGCAAGTTTACAAGGTAAGATTGACTTGGAGTGTGAGTGTGTGTATGAGGGGTATTTTACAGTTTAGCTCCTATTAATTGATTAGGCTGACTAGCTTGCTGCCCAGTGCATCACTTCTGATCACTTTGTAAAATGGCAACCACTGCCCATCCCTGCACTGCATGACCACCTCGTCTTGCAGTCTTTGCTGTTCAGTCGTCCATCTGCCCCACCCCCACCACTCAGTTTTCAGCAGCTCTTGGCCTCTGACAGGTAGGGGGCACACAGGAAATGGATCCGGCTCTGACACCACACTCCCACTCAGCAGTTATAGTCTGAGATGAATAGGGATGCCTGCTGGTTGGGTCACTTGTCACTGCTACCCCTCTCTGATTTTTTACTCAGCACTTTTCTATCCAGAGGCTTTGGACAACAGGCATTCTCTGGTTAGGAACATGTTTCATTGTCAACTGTTGCTTACTGAGGCTGTTTATATTACATCTGATTTTGAAAAGCCCACATTGTTGTTCAGGTTAGATATGAAAGCATATCTGCCTGGGCCGGGGCCCACCACGCTGGGGTGAAAGTACTTTTTGTTATATTGACAGAATGTGACCAGCATTATGTTATATCCCAGGGCATTGTGTTGTTGCTTTCCTTAAACTGCAAGGAGCTAGAGTATGCCTCCCTCTTTGTCCATTTGATGTGTCTCTACTGTTCATGCAATTACTTGCCTTGCTGTTTGTGTGAGATGACTTAAAATGTTTTATTGTAGCTCTTGGCTGCTTAAGCTATTAGTAAGATCCACTGCTGGTGATATATCTTTGTGAAGTAAAAGCTTTCCTTCTGGGCCTAATTCTCTTGAGTGAAATGGTTAACGTCATTCTGACGCCCTGTTCTGTCTTCTTGTGTCTTCAGGAAGGAGTTTGTCGAAGGCTGCAGGGCCATCCAGGCAGACAGCCTTGAGGGCATCTGCTCACGTTTCCCTTACATGCTGCTTGAGGCCCAAGGCGAGGAGAGCTTCAAGGACCTGTACCGCTTCACCTTCCAATTTGGCCTGGACGCAGAGGAGGGCCAGCGCTCACTGCAGCGCGACATCGCCATCGCCCTGTGGCGCCTGGTTTTCACCCAGGACACGCCCGCCATCCTGGAGCGCTGGCTGGACTTCCTGGCAGAGAACCCGTCCGGTGTGCGGGGCATCTCGCGGGACACGTGGAACATGTTCCTCAACTTCACCCAGGCCATCGGGCCCGACCTGAGCAACTACAGCGAGGACGAGGCCTGGCCCAGCCTCTTCGACACCTTCGTGGAGTGGGAGATGGAACGTAGGAAAAAAGAGGAGGAGGCACTGAGGGCAAAGGAGGAAGAGGGGAGATGTACTGAGACTGAGAGTTCGCCCACGACAGACAGACTCGAAACAGAGGGCAGCCGCGGCTCACAGACCTGGGGGGGCCACTGACCGGGAGATGAGAAATACTTGGAAGGGAGGGGAAGGATATGACCTATAAGTGAACTGTACATCTGTGAATCATTGGATGAATATTAGTATTACCATTACCGCTATTCATTTCTCTCTCCTTTTCTGTTGGGGTGGGATTCCTGCTTTGCAACCTTATTTTCTGGTTCTTGAAAGGGCTCTAAGAACTGTTATGTTTTAAGCACTTCTATTTAAGTTATTGTTTTACTTTGTTTTTGTTTTTGTTTTTTTTTTCTCCCTCCATGTGTGTTTTAGTAATTGGACATGTGGTCCATTTTAATCTTCACCCACCCACCATAACCCTGCAGAGTTAGCTCAGTAAAGGCTTGCTTTGAAAACAGGCAGCAGAAAGCCATACCTTTTCCCCCATGAGCATCATTTGACGGCTCATTTTGACCTGGTAACACTGGTGATATGACTTTTTGTACGAGGAGATAGGCTTGCTTTTCATATTGCATTAAGAAGAAGGGAAACTGGGACAACCTGTCTACTAATAACTTCTGACCATCAAAACACGAGTATTATCCTGTAAGGGTCAGGGTCATCTTGATTGGACTAATCAATTCAGAATTTGATGCTTTATAAATATCTTTGCAGTGCTGTGAGAATGAATTGGTTGCACTTTTATCGCCTTGACAGCTGTTGGCCTGAAAGTATATGGCAAACAGTAATATATTCAAATTCGGTCAAAAGACATTTTATCTTTGACGATGCAAATAAAAAATTACATTTGTATCTTTTATTCATCAAAGCTGAAATATCAAGTAAAATATCAAGTTGATTTATTTGAGAACAGACCCCCCTCTCTCTTCCGTATTGAGTGTTTATTGAGTGCTAAATACTTAGTGCTGAGGAGTGCAGTTAGTGGCTTAGCTTATTTCAACAGCCAGGGCCGTGCTCCATTTTAACCTCTAGTATCTGTCCTTTTGATGTTCACCAGTCTTCAAGAAGTGGGTAGGCATACACAACTCAGTGATGCTGGCTTTTCTCAACTGCCTCATTGATCTCAATTATCCAGTTTTTGGAAATCTGGAAACTCCAAATAGGATAAAGCTAGGTCTCGGTCATTTCTGGACAGAAGATGCCTGTCTCCGGGCTCCATTCAGGACTGTTAACATTGGGCGTTACACAGAGCTTTATATTGTTTACCTTCAAGAGTTTCAAAGTCTTCACATCCTTGAACTGATATACAGTAATATAGTGTGCACACTTCACAAATATGTTGACTGCTGGTGATGGTTGTAATGAAATGCACAACAAGCCAATGGCCTGCTAAGTCGCTATACTTGCAATGCTTTGCAGAGAGATTGATGTCAGCCACATTATTTTCCGTTTTTAACCTTTCAAAACTGTTGAATGATCTTAAAATATAGCATAGGGTGTTTTTTTGGGAAGAGTGAGTGATTGTTAACCAGATATGCTGGCTCATCAAGAGCCTTTGACTGGGTCCAGTGTGGTAAGAGGGTGTCCATAAACAGATCTGTGAGGTTTACATCTACAATGGTTTTATTTCAGATCCCCTTTGTCCTTTTTATATAAAATGTATTGATTTATAATGAATAAAACAGTGTTGAACTTTTGACTGTGGACCACGAAAATCTCCTGTGTGTTTTTACTTCAAAGACTTTTATTATTAAAGACATCAGTGCACCAGCAAACAGTCCTCACATTCCATTAGCATACTTTTACCCTGCCGAGTCTAGTCTGCGCTGCTCTAAAAGTTTGGCTTTGTGGTGAAAAGAGGTTTTGTAAATCTTGGTAGGCATTTGGGAGCTGCGGCCACAGAGCTGGACAGGGGGTGTGTCTGATACTGATGCGGCTTTCTCCATTGGTGGACGGCTATCCTGGTAACCAACCAACACCAACAACACACAGGGCACATGAGCTGACACAGAATAACGACATTATCACAAAGCTAATAATAATAACAACAAAGTTGTGTATTACCGGTGTGACAGTAAGTATTTTCCCCAACAGTTATTGTAGTTACACTTTCGAGGAACTTGAAAGAAATAGACAGCTTTCTTGTGAGCTAACAAAGTAGCTAAATGCTAGCTAGTTAGCTTTTCAGTTTGTTGTTATCGTTAATGCTAACTGAATTGGTTTACACGTTAGCCATCCAACTGTAGGCTTGCGAATGTAGCTATTTTCATCAAAATTATGGGTCAGTTTGCCTGGGAAGTGGCTGAAAATGTTTTTATATACCACTTCATCCACTACAAGTTAGCTAAACGCGTTTGCTAGCCAATGTAAGCAAAGCAATAAATGATTGTTTGCCACTACCATAATGATGCTGCCTCAGTGTTGGCTAGCCTGTTAATAATGCCGTTCAAATCAAGACACCATGCGTATGTAAACTCCCTTGCATGAAGTGGTATCAGGTTATTGGGTTAAACTGTTTCAAAAGAACGGTTTTGACGAAAATGTCGCCATTTAAATGGTTAAAGTTGGGCCTGGAAACAGTTCGCCGATGGTAGGTTTTCTTATGCGGGACGCCAGCAGCCTCCTGCGGGTGGGGCAAAATCTTATATGTGATGCTTCTTTTGAACGTCAAGCTAATCTTACGTTCATGTCACATGCGAGTAACCGTGAGGTATTCATACATTTACTTTTGCAGCGGTGAACGAATTCAGCACAGGTCCCAATGAAGATTGTGAAGGATGCTCGGCCCTCTCCAAAATGTGGAATAGGGTCATATGAGCACCATCATCTGCAGCCTCACAATGGATAAGGTAAATACAAATGCTTTATGTACACATCAGCTCTTGGAGTGAAGCGTTGGATACATGATACAGCTGTCTGTCCTGACATTTAACTTGACATGCAACACCGTCATTAAGGTCTCCTAATTTTCAGGGCAGTAATTGCAACAATGCATGCCGTTACTAAGAATAGCCCAGTGTTTCAGGTGTCACTCTGTTTCTGTGCCACTGTGTCACTAATGATAATTCTCTGCTCTTCTCTCTGCTGTCCTCGCTTCTCTTCTGCTCCTGTCAGTGACAGATGCTGTAGCCTAGTTGGCTTGTAGAAATTAAGTAAGAGGCCTTGTGATTTATTTTCTCCTCCTGCATGACGGTGTCATTTATTTGCCTGTGATATGAAATTACATAAGCTGCAAGTGACTGTATTTCACTGACAGTTGATGTTTCCTCCAAAACACCCATGTGGGGGATTCATCATTGCCTGAAGGCCAAGGCCAACATTTCTGAGACTAAAGCAGTCAGACATCTGGTGTTTTTTGTTCCGTCCAAAGCAGCGTAGCTACCATTGCATCCATCTGCACACAGTGCAATCTGGAGACATTCTCTTAGCTCTGAGGTTTATGCCAAAGCTTTTGTTTGACTTTTAATCTGGTGCTCTTTTCACTAAGATTTATAAAGCTGCACCAGGCAACTTGACACATTGGTGGCTTCGTATGGCAGTGTGAGGTGACTGTTTGAAAACTGAATTTCAATATCCAGAAAACATGTAACTTGATGTCAGTAAACTGTACAGTACGCTCATGCTTACCAGCCTAGCTGGTTAGTGCTGCTTTATGCTAAAGTGATGAGAGAGGCATAAGATCGAAAGCTGGTGATTCCAAGCTTTAACTGGATGGAGTTTTTGTGTGCCGCAATTTAGTAGACAATTAATATTTTGTACTCAAGTTTTGATTCATAACTTCCTGTGGGCAGAGACATTTCCTCAAGTCTTTTAAAAAGAGGTTGCACATCTGGCAATTTCAGTCTGAGTGCTGGGAGAGACAATCTATATGTAGAAGAGGCTGTAAAGCTCCTGCGCACAGTAACTTGCAAATCTGGGTTGTAAATGTCTTCAGAGCATCAGACATGGACACAAAATCACCAGTCTGCTAATGGAGAATTTTTCTTTCCAGGGACCACATCCATCACCAGAGTTTCATTATGGGCAAACAGGGCAAATCTATGGCATGTTAATTATAAAGGACTGGAAGCTCCTTTCTATTGTGTCCCCAGTTTGGGAATTAGGCAGATAAGATGGATGTAATTGTACATAAAAAAACCCTGCCCAGTCTAGATTTAAAGCACAAATGGTCAAATGACTGTCAGTCACTTTCAGCTTTCTATGATATTTTCACTGTTTTGCCTCACCGATCTTGGACCGTTTATGTATTGTCAATGCAGATTTAATATTAGTGGGCTCTGCTTTATTAGGGAAGATGTAATAATAGCACTCAATCTTGCCATAAACACTCAGTAACCACTGTATTATGTACACCCAGTGAGTGCTAGATAGAACTGCCTCTGCCTCTTGAAAAACCAGACTTTGTCAAGGTATGGATTCATCAAGGTGCTGGAAATGTCCCACAGGGATCTTGATCCCTGCTGAGTCAATAATGTCCTGCAGTTTCTGCTGATGTTTTTTTAGCAGAATTTTTAATGCTGCGAACATCCCGTTCCACCCCATACCAAAGATTGATCTGGGAAGTTTGCAGGCCACTGGGGAAAACTAAAATCACTGTCATGGTCCTGGATCCATCTTGAGACAATTATTTATTATCCTGCTGAAAATATCCATTTTCAAAAGGGAAGACTTTGGTCATATGGGAATGCATCTTATCACCAACAACGTTTGCTTGTTCAAGTGATGCTACTGATGCTACAACTATGATCCTTTATGTGCTGCCAAGAAAACATTCCCCACACCATTACAACATCACATTTTTGACCTCAGTACAGCCACTGTCTGGATGTTTTTTGTTCTTTGCACTCGTCTCAGTAAATTCTGAATGCTGTCTCAGGAATCCCACATCTGGCACCAAACATCATACCATATTCAAAATTGCATAAATCATGTGTCTTACATATTTTAACCTACTATATAGTTAAACAGTAACAGAACATCTCAACTGAGTCTGCGTGCATCATACTGTTGCTGTATTTATCCATGACTCACTGTCTGGAGGAGGAAGTTCTTCACATAGACGTTGTGGTGTACTGAATAAAGTGGATGCTGTGTGTAATCCTATGGCTCAATACTCTTGTAGTGTCATAGTGAATATGCATACTCCAGTAGCATGGTGTATTGTGACATGTCCCTGTGCTCCTGAAACAGCTAATGTAGGGATTGCTGACTCTGCATCACATTGGTCTGTGCCTGTGTGTGTGTGCGTGCATGTGTGTGTGTGTGTGTGTGTGTGCATGCTTGCCTGTGTTCTTGAAGGAGAGTAAGAGGTGCCAAGGAGAGAAGCTTGCCTCTGCTGTGGAAGAGACTCTGGATGAATATTTAATTGCCCTCCAGCACAAAAACAGGTGAAGTGTGAGCATAGGGCGCTGGGGAGAGACAAGATTGGATTTCACAGAGGAGATACTCTTCCCTGACTGTCATTGCCGCCTAATAGGAGACTTTGATTGGCTCCTTGCTCTGAGAGAGACGAGCTGAGCGGGTGAAATGCTGTCAAGTGTAGGATTTTTGAAGTTTGAATAACGTGCAAATATGTGGTTCTTGAAGCATCCTGAAACTGAGTTTGATTTATGCATCTGTATTTGTGGTTGTCACTTAGTCTGTATCTGTGTCCCTCAGAATCCTAAAGCGCCTTACAGTCAAAGACCCCAGGGAGATAGAGTTGGAGCAACTGGAGCAAGGCTTCTCCATTTATCTTAACGGAGCCAACGCTGAGGCCTGTAGCAAGCCGCCCAAGAGACCCAACCACAAGTTTCTCACCTCCCCACCTGCTCGGAGGCCTGCACACACAGCTGGTACACTGCTGCTGGAGACTAAAATAAATCTAAAGACACTCAAAACTGAAAGCTCTTACATAACAGCTCGCCCATTTTGTGCCTTCCTATTGTGCAGGTGGACACACTGCTGCTTGAGTGTTCAGTCATTTCCAAAGCCACGATCTCATACCCTAATCCTGTTGCTTTCACTGTCCCAAGACGATGTGGCACACCAAATAACGACCACCACCCTTCATCTTGTAGTTTGCACGGCATGATCCGCTGCCCGGTGCCACTGAATTAATGATAGTGACAGTTGTAACTGGCAGACAGTTTTTTTTTTCTGTTCTTCCTCTATGTGCTCCTAGACCATCTGTGAACGTGACTGCGTATTCCTTCTCCTCCGAGGGAACACTTTGCCATGTGCTGCTAATGTGCTGTTTGTGCTGTGACTCATCGGCAGATGCCTCTAGAAGTGGTGCCCACCAGCTAGCCGAGGATAGCCGGGATCTGGAGCAGGCCCACAGAAAGAGGAGCAACACTGCCCCAGGAAAAGTCCAGAGGAGAGAATGGGTGCAGGTACAGGCTTCATTTTTTTATTTCTTCATTGCGGTGTATTTAAAATTCTGCAAATATGTTTTTTACCCCCCCAAGGAAGCATGCTTATTTAGATGCCTTTCTTGTCATTTATGCAGGATTCTGTCAGAATCCGAGCAGAGGAAGGACCGAGTTTGCGAGTATCCCCAGAAAAGCGTTACTCTGATGATTTTGAGCCTAATGACAGCATAGACATGGAGGTAGAGTGAAGACAAAGCAAAGCCTACTAGGCCTGTGTGTGGGTGTTCTTTGGGGGAGGGGCTGTGTGTCAAATGCAGCTGTCTGTACGATTTAGCATCTCTCTTATCTCTGCTATCTCCCTTTGTCTGTCCACTGGTGTTTTCATGCAGAGCTCCAGCCCGCGCTCTCCCCGCAGTCCCTGCTCCCCGAGGGACACCTGCAAGGTGTCGCGCTCCTTCAGCTCCAGGGCGGAGAGCCGGGGAGGCCAAGTGAATCTCGAGCACAGCGAGAAGGTGCTGCTCAACCTTGAAGAAGTGAAGGTAAGTGGAAGAAATATGTGCACTGTTTTTTTCATCTTGTCAGGCTGGCATAAGTGAATTAGAAAGAAAAATATCGCATGGTCACAGGTGTTAATTTATGATTTTCTTTTTTTTTTTTAAGTGGTATCCTCATAAATCAGGTCATGCTACAACATCAGCATGCGTGGGTGTGTGTGTTTATGTCCGTTGGCTCTTACATTTACAAATGTGTGTGGGTGTGTGTGTGTGTGGGTATCATCGCTGACCTTTATAAACTAGGTTTTGCGCCGGAGCCTGGAGGTTAGCATGCGTCGGAGCAGCCGTGGCTCAGCGGGGGAGGAGTCAGACGAAGAGTGGGTGGAGGAGCAGATTGAGAGGGAGGAGAGCGCCGAGAGTCTGGAGGAGCTGGGGCTGCCTCCCTCCTCCAGCAAGACCTCCTCCGTCCCCTCCTCGTCCCATCACCACCCCCGACCCAGCGGCTCCCACAGCCACTTCGATTCGGCAAACCTCATCGTGCTGGACTTTGGACCCTCGCCTAAAGGTAGGCTTCAGCAATCCACTTCCATGTAGGAATTGATTTTCAGGGCGAGTCTTAATTGTCCAGAGTGGTTCTGTCTCCTCTCGCTATCTGTTTCATCAGCATTGACCTGTAGACAAGGAGAAGGGGCCGTACATTATCTATCTCTATCTCAAGATACAAGCCCTAGGTTAGTCAGCACATGTGGGAGGCAGAAAAACTGCGTCACTCCCTTTGATGCTCATGTTCTTCCAGTCCTATTCACAGCGGAATAAAGATATAGCTTTATGTTAAGTTCTAAGTTCACTTTGACGTTGAAATCAATAATGCAATATTCAGCATTCTTTCCAGTGTCAAAATATATATATCAAAATGATTTCAAACTATTTCTTTAAAATGTTCATGCCAAATTAAAAATTCCATCGTTCTGATCTGTTTAGACAGCAGAATTGATTGTCACAATATTACAAAATCACCATATCATCATGGTATGATTCTCCTGACAGATGATAAACAAGAACATTGAATTATCGCCCAGTTCTGGTCTCTTAGCTCCATTCCTGAGACACAGGTTGTTCTTTTCTTCCACGTTTCAGGTCGTAAGATTGAACGCTCTCTGTCTGCCAAGAGGAAAGAAAGCATTGACACATACATACCCACCAAGCCGATGTTGGTGAAAAGCAAAACGTTAGACAGGCCGCCTTCAAAGGAGAGCAGGGATGGACAGAGTAAGTCTTGCCTTGTTAGCTTAGCATGCAATCATATGCATAAATATGAAAATATGGTACATTCTAAATATCCACTTTGAGAAAAAACAAAATTCATGATTTAGCATCTGCAGGATAAAGAGATTGTTGGTGGATTTCTCATCTTCTATATGCCCTTTGAAGAATGTTACTGTAGCAATCACACAGTAAAATGCTGTTTATAAGACATGTGCATCCTCTTTAAGGGGCAAGGAGTCGGATGGAGAGGCCCCTGTCGGCAGCCAGGAAGGCTTCCATGGAAGAGCGGGACCCAGAGGAGCTGGTGTGCCGGGTGCACCAGGCCATCCAGAGGGAGAACAGCCCGCTGCGGAGCCCTGAGCCCTTCAGCCGCACCATGGTCTGACCGCCTCACACCTTCACTCAAAAACATTTTTCAGTTTTTTTTGTACATGCTTTTTTTTCCATGGTGAGACATAAAGTGATTGTCACCATCATCCAGACCAGTACGACGAACAAAACCCATCATCTCTGCTTGGAAATCTCCAAACAAATATGTGACACACTGACAGTATTCTGGATTTGGCTGCCATGTAAACCCCTCATCTGAAAGGTTATTTATCTCTGCCTCTTCTGTTTTGCTTCCTGCTCTTTCAGGGCAGGGGACACCAGGTGATGAATGGCTCGCTTCATGACAGCAGCCGTGACAAGGACGAGAACGGCGTCAACAAAGCCATGCAGAGAATCACGCTCATGGGCCCCAGGTAGGTGGATGGAACATTTCAACAAACACACATTGTGCGTAGACTTTTCCTAGAGGTGCCTGTGTTCATTCTGTGCCTCCCGGGAAAGCCAGAAACAAAAGTAACCGTGCCTCCTAAATGGAGCAGAAATTTACGGTGTGTGCGCCCGCTGACCTTGTAGAATTAATTACCAGTGTAGGTAACGCGGTGCTCAGCCATCAGTCCCAGCAGACACCAAGGTCAGAAAGAATAGACAATAAAACAGCAGAACTGAGGATGTCATCCTTCTGCTCAGGCAACAACAGAGACTGCTGAAAGCCTTGGAGAAACTAGAAGCCAGCCCCAGCTACGACGTCCCTCCATCTGTCAGGACGGACAATAGCAAACAGCCGGTGAGTCATGAGGGAACCAGCGCTACAATTCAGAGTGAATAATCCAAACATCGCTGGGTTTGAGTTTTGTGGAGTTATTTCTAAGCTGCCGTGAGGAAGCGCTTGTGATTAGCGTGGGATGTTTGCGTTGTCGTTTGCAGAGGAGGCGGTCCTCGGCCGAGGTGACGCCCGCTCTGTACGTTACCATGGAGATCCTGTCAAACTGGGGCAACGCTCTGCAGGTGGGCCTGACCGAGTTGCAGTTCTTCTGCCCCAGGAACAGGAAGCTGTATGTGTCGCCGCACGACCTGGACATCCGGAACGCCGACTACCCCGGGAATCTGGGGGCGCTGGTCAATGGCAAGGCGAAGGTGAGCTGTTTATGAACTGTAGAAAACTTTTTTTTCAGTGATTTCTGCTTGTTGTCAGCGCTGTGCAGATAAAAAAAATTAATCAAATTATGATTTGATTATTAGATATATAAACTGCAGAAGGCTAAGTTTCTGTAAGCTATTTCCCTTTAACACTTAATATGTTTAGCTGTTCAAAGCCCCTCTGATCAGCTGTTGATGAATCCATATTAGTGTTGAATAGCCAGAGAGGAGAATGTGTCTGGAAAAGTAAGAGGGGCCAGTAGCAGTTCAGCTGGAAAATTTTGCAGATCTATTATTTAGCTTTTGAATCTTTCAGTCAGTTACTTTGTAAGAAGTGTTTGAAAATAAGCTGTAGCCACAATATTTGCAGTTTAAACTGGTATCCTGTATTTAATTCTTATGATCTACATATCTTCCTGTACTGATGTTGCATGCACACCTAATTGGGTAGAAACTGAAAGATTGCTTTTAAATTAATCAAGTTACCAAACTGAACTTTTTTCTCGGATTACATATCTAATCATTTTATTAAAGGGGGTTTAAAATACTGTATAATGTTTTTTTTTTCATTTGTGTTACTTATCAAAGTCACAAATTTTCCTATTTCTATTTTGATAAATGAAGTACTATTACAATCCTCTGTGAGAGGAGTTTGTGGCAGCAATATTATTTATTCTAAAGGTTTGCTGATTGTTTTTGTCTGTGTTGTTTGGTTGACAGACCACCAAGGACCGTCACATGTGGACGTGTCCATTTCACCCTCCCATCCAGCTCTACTTCGTCATCAGGAACACGGAGCGCTCCTCAGACTTTGGAATATCTCGCATCAAAATCTGGAACTACAACAGAAGCCTGAACGTTAGTAATTTTTACAGTATGTTGTTTGTTATTTTGTGAGGGTGGCATTAGGGTTTTTCTGCAGTTTAATATGTTACATAAGTTTTGTCTTGCTCATTTGTGCAACACATGTTCAGTGGTTTCCATGTGTCCTTTTGATTATCCCTCTCTTGAGTTCAGAGATTATTCAGCGTTTAGCTGTCTAGTAGCAGTCAAGCATATAAATCCAACATGGTGTGTGTGTAGTCACTGAGATAAGGAGTGACCGTATTGGTGTGGTTGCATCGGGGGAGTGGTTCTCTTCAAACAGTGGCTGGCTGAGCTGCCAGTCAGTTGGTCCAAATGTGGAACAGTGAGAGATTAGCCCCAGAGGATTAGTGTTAGGGAACCTGGGCTTCTGCCTCTCGCCCTCATTGCTGTTCATAGGAGGGGTACAAAGACCCCATGATGAGATCTCTTCCCGGCCGCCTGTAACATTGTAGAACTACATGATGTATCATGTGTATTGGATTGTGAATGGGTGGCTGAACCTTTAAGGTAAGGAGCTGTCAGTGTGAAAAAGGGGGTGCAGGCTAACCTGCAGATGCACTGTGATTTACTGACGAGAGGATCAAGGAGATTTGAGTTGGGCTTTAGCCATCTCACCATGGCAGCCACGACTTTGTGTCTGTTAGGAGGCTACTTACTGCTAGCTAGAAGTGTTCACACTGTACATTTAAGAAATGGGTAAAAGAATCAGTGGTGGGTTTACACAGAGACTCTTCTGTTCCTTCATGTTTGAGTTCTTGCATTTTATTCCATTATCAACTCATTTAATTTTTCCTTCTTGCTTTTTCTCTTTGTGTTTGGCGTTTGCATTCCCTTGTGTTTTTGTTTTCAAAACAAAAGCTAAATTACAATTAAATTAGAGAACTTCATCAAAAATTTGAATCTTACATCTCATTCATTCCTGGAATTTTCTTCTTGCTTTAAGTGAAACTTTCAAGAGTATTCTGTGCAAATCTCAGACATAAAATCTCTTTTTTTTTTCTTTTTTTGTGTAATACAAAAATACATGCTAAAAGTCAGGTGATATGCAGACTTTTGAACATTATTGTAAAATAAATGTGCAGGTAAATGAAAGTGTTTTCTTTTCCAGGAGCTGGACATTGGCGCCCGACATGTGAAGCTGTACCTCAACAGCACGTTGGTGTTCGAAGGAGAACTAGAGAAGGGCTGTGGCAACCAGGTTTTTGACTACAGCACCACCATCGACCTCCAGGCCTTTCAGGTCTGTGAATCCTTCTCTCCCAGCCCTGTGTCTTCGGGCCACAATCTGCGGGGCGCGAGCCCCCAGCGCCATGACGACAGGAAGGGTCTGGAGGGCGGCGGCACCCAGCTAGACTACAGTTCTAATACGCGGCCATCAGAGGTGCGAGGACAGGTCAGGATAGACATGCAGCAGGACAAATCACACGTACCCCTACCACCCATCGCCCCTTCACCAGCGGCGGTCTCATCCTCCACCCTGCGCTCCGCCATGCAGAGGAGCTCCTTCGAACTGCCTGCGTCAGAAGAGCCCCTCTCTCTCAGGCAGCTGGAGCAGTCGGTCCAGCTGGCAGCACCCATCGAGCAGACGGTCACCACCCAGCCCTCCTCCTCCCGGGTGGCCCCCCAGTGGCTGCAGCCCCTGAACAGAGGAGCGCCCGAGGGCTGTGAGACCAGCAGGGAGAGGGAGAGGCCCCGCTGGCTGGTGCCTCAGTCCTCCGCGGAGCCCAAACCCCCTTCGGCCTCGTCCTCGTCGATGCTCCCCGAGCTGCCGTGCAACCCGGGCCGGGTGTGCCGAGGGGTGGAGCGGACGGTGAACGGGGGCCAGTGGAAGGCCGACTCTTTAGAACTGGGCTGCGACCTGCTGGAGGAACTCGGGGAGCAGATGCCAGACAGGCCCATCAGCGGACGCAGGAGCTCGGTCCGAAATCCTGCAATCACCGCCAGACAGACGGAGGAGCAACACCTCGGAGCTGCTGCATTCTCTGGTAGGCGAAGCTACAACTTCACATGTCAATTCTATCACACTGAAATAAAGAAAAACACCTTTACACTTCATTCTTTTTTGGCTTTTTTTAAAAAAATCAGGCATTGGTTCCCACACTAACCAGTTCATATTACAATACTATGGACAGTTGGTTAATTTCAAATTATGGTGAGGAATGTTCAAACAATTGATCAGAAGGAGTTACACTGATCAGATGTAGCATGGCGTGACCATTGGCTGGAGCTGCTGGTGTATTTTTTGATCACCACATGTCAGTTTGTTTTACTGCAGTCGGTACGTTACAAGTCATGTGTTTTCATGCGCCTCTTGCCACAGGCACCCCATCATGAACTGAACGCTTGGCTACAGCTGTCACCCCCTCAGATGTTAATTTGATTGAATTAGATGTAGTCATCTCTTAGTTAGTCAGAGCATGTGTTTGTGGGTGGAAAGTGGTGCAGTATCATATTGTGTAGTTTAGTAGAGTCCTTACAGCCTGTATATTGAGCAGCCTTTTGTCCTGACCTCTGCACACTGAAATTATTCTCTCTTCTTCTACTGCCATTTAACTTTGTTTTTTGTCACTAAGTAATCTGTTTTTTCAAATGTAGCATGTGATTTTTTTTTCTATAATTGAAATGTGAAGGAAATTGGCATCTGCACATCTGTAAAGATCTTTTCCTGTGCTCTAAATGAGATTATAAGGAGGCCAGATTGACATATTACAAATCTGACTGCCAGTTCCATTATAATCCCTTGATCTCCCAGACTACAGATAAATGAACGACCAGACGTCAGGGGCTGTTTGTAGGCTCACAGTCATGCACAGAACGAGAGAGAGAGAGAGAGAGAGAGAGAGAAAAGAGAGAGAGAATATTGTTACAAGCCGAGCTCCTGTCTGTGAACACACACGCAAAAACAAGTGATCATTAGATAATTTGTCTCCTCTCTAATGGAGGCAGGCATCTTATAGCAGCTGTTTGATGTTGGGTCATGTAAAATGGGGTCAAACATTTGTGACATTTAGAACTGGACAGAAATTAGGTGTGTGGTCTTGGGTCTCACAAAATAAACTAAATTGTGTTTTTTGTTTTATCTGGTGTTCAGCGATAAATGCAAAGGCTGTTTCCTTGATTTCCTTGGCCTCATCAGGACCTTATGTTTGCCTTCTATTCCCCAGAGGAGCCGATGTCGTTGGTTACCAGTAGCAGGAGGCAGCGAACCCCTCGGGCCCAGCTCCACAGCCAACAGGACGACACCCTCATGGAGTCCTGGGATTCCCTCACCAAATTCAACCAGTGCCAGCGTGGACGCATCTCCAACATGGGCTTCGAGGGAGACATCTTTGACGAGTTCCTCCAGCGCCAAGGCCACGGCCCCCCCGCGGCCCTGGTTAACCCCTCCACAGCACCCAGGAGCCCCCTGTCCTCCCTGTCCCACCAGGTCGGCCTGTGCGAAGACCCCGAGGATGATCCGTCCACGGAGCGGGAGGAGGAGTTCGAGATCCCGGTGCTCCCCCAAGGCCAAAGGCTGGTCATCAACATCCTGTCCACCTGGGGCGACCGTCACTACGTGGGCCTCAACGGCCTGGAGGTGTTCAGCTCCAGCGGAGAACCCCTCCGTCCGGCTCACATCCGCGCAGACCCTCCAGACATCAACATCCTCCCAGCTTACGGCAAGGACCCTCGCGTGGTCACCAACCTGATCGACGGGGTTAACCGCACCCAGGATGACATGCACCTCTGGCTGGCCCCGTTCACGCCCGGTCGCAGCCACGTGATCTTCCTGGACTTTGGAGTTAGCCACCAGGTGGCCATGATCCGTGTGTGGAACTACAACAAGTCGCGCATCCACTCCTTCCGAGGGGTGAAGGAGGTGGAGATGCTGCTGGACGGAAAGTGTATCTTTAGGGGAGAGATCGCCAAAGCCTCGGGGACGCTGTCTGGAGGTAACAGAGCAAACATTTTAGTTATATAGAGAACCTTTAAATGACTAAATCTACTTCTAGTTTACTGTGTATTTCCCGACTGTTGCTGTAGGACTGGACCAGTTTGGGGACACGATCCTGTTCACCACCGATGATGAAATCCTGGAGGCCATGTCTCGTTTTGACGAAACCTTTCAAAGCGAGGGTGAAGGTCCAGAGAGCCTGGTGTATGAGGAGGAGCTGCAGAGACCGCGCACTGCAGACGGAGAGGGAGAGGAGAGACCCTTCACACAGGCTGGCTTCAGAGAGGAGGACCTCACTGTAAGTACAGACCCTGTCTACATGTGATGTAAGCAATGAGACAGAGGCTGAAAATGTATGGGATCACTTTAAATTGGTTTATAACAAGAAAAATCACCGGGGGCGAATTTCTAAATAGATTTAAATCAAAATAAATTGGATTTCTTGAAAATGTCTTGGAAAAAATTTAATTTACAACGCCATATGTTTCATTGGAAGCCTCTTGCATTATGGGTGAAATTACCAGTGGCACAGCACCTCTTTCCTCTGGGAGATCTGTGTGTTTATTTGGAGTGAGCTCTGGTACAGCCTGATTTGTTTTCATAGGCCAGTTAATTTAGACTGAATATCCATATTCGCTCATAAAGCTCAGAGATTGAATGAGTAGTAAAAAGTGTATTTTCACAATATCACAGAATAGTAATGGAAAGATCATGCAAAAAACTGAGTGTAGCTGACAGTATCATAGATATAAGAAGGAAATGAGCCACCAAATTATTGCAATACATTTACGTTTCTGATTTGTCTCCATGTCCTCTCAGTTGAAACTCCACCTGAACCCCACTCTGAGCCAGTCTGAGGAGAACATGGAGCAAATCCCCGGGATGTACACTGGAAAGTGTGAGTACATGTCTCCACATGAAAAGAACCCCATCATCACACGTTCTGTCTCTAGTTGTTTAGCTAAGGACACAATTTTTAAGTTTAAGGACGCTCACTTTATAATAATCATGTGATTTGTCTCCCCCGGCTCCAGGCCTTAGACTAGAACTGGTGCTGACGTGGGGTGACTCCCACTACCTGGGTCTGACAGGGCTGGAGGTGGTGGGGAACGAGGGCGAGAGTTTACCTTTGGACCTCAGCATGATGGCCGCCTCGCCCAGGGACCTCAACGACCTGCCTGAGTACGGGCACGACCCACGCACACTTGATAAGTACGTCATGTCTCTTTAGGCTGTGTGACAATGACAGTAACAGTCCAGTTACTTGTAAATATTTGAAATCAAATGTAGTGATAATTTTATAGCATTTAGCCCCATTGACTGCCATATATTCTGCTTTGTTTAGTGCCCCCGGTGTCCAAAAGGCTGTACTGCACTCTTTCTCCTGTCTTAGTTGCAGTCAGTGGCTGTAGTTTCTCCTTCTATGAGCTACTGACTATAACAACATACATATAACAAATACCCCTATGTGGCTAAAATTTTTTTGCACAACATCCATTAAAATTTGTCATCTAATCACCTTTCCCCTCCAGTTTTCTCACCCTGCTCTCTTTGTGTGAATTTCCTCACCGTGCTTCACACTCTCGCTCCCTTCCTCCCCCTGTCCTGCTGCCAGGGACAAACTAATGACAGTATTTGCTGTTACAAGCCAAATATCGCAGCCACGAGCCTGATATCGATGACATCATGATTCCATTTGTTCCATTTGTCCACATGTCAAACTTTTCTTTACCCAGGCTCATAAACGGTCACAACATCACCACAGATGACCAGCACATGTGGCTGATCCCTTTCTCCTATGGAGAGCCGCACACCTTGACCGTCACCTTCGACAAGGCACAGACCATCGCTGGACTCCGCATCTGGAACTACAACAAATCCCCAGAGGACTCATACAGAGGGGTGAGACGCTCTTTTATGTCTTTCTTTTATACATGTATAACACCAAGCAATATAGTAATCACTCAGTACAATAACTGAAAAAGCAATATGATACTGTCAATCACTTTTCACCATCAATGTTTTTATTAACACCTGGACATATTTGTAAGAGCTCAGTTTTTAATGACTGAATTAAGTAGTAAAGCCAGTTTTGCTTGTGTGAAGCAGAGTGATGTAATCCAAAGGTCGCGTGTCCTTTTATGAATCATAAAAATACGGGGGAGTGTGAAGTCGTCGCGGGATACAAGAAAGAACAGTTGATGTCCAGAGCTGTAAACAACAAAAGTGTGACAAAAGAGTTTTAAGAGAAACGAGAACGGCGGATGAGACGGAGCCAAAGATCAGTGGATGGTTTTAGATAGATATGAGCTGAATAAAAACACAGT
>OMLF01021000.1:14431-29335 GCA_900302615.1 Holocentrus rufus | reverse complement strand
CCCTCCCAGCCATCCCACACCCTCACCCCACAGCTTGGCTTGTAACGCCTCAATCCTCCGATCCCTCTTCCCCTCCCTCTTCTCCCTCCTTCTTTATCTCTCTAGCTCCATCTTTGGTCTCAAGGCCTGGACCTGCTGGCTTCAAGCTTTGTTGTCAATCCGTCCTCCATTTTGTGTTGTTCCCCGTTCCAACTTTCCACAGGGGCGGCCAGGTGGCAGATTTACTCAGATGTAACCGCTGCGTCTTCTCCTTCTTGTTGTGTTGCAGTAACTATGTGGAGGACCAGGATGTGAAGATGACAAATGAGAACCAGATCGTCCATCACAACAAGAAGAAGCAGACAGCAGATCCAGGTGAGCTGAGCAACTCTTAACTGACGCTCAAAGTTTGTTTTTATCACATTTTTTAATCATTAATGCTTCACTGAAAGATTGTTTGATCTTCTTCACCGCAGCTCTTCGGCCTAAAACCTGCATGACTGACACCGGGAAGCAGGGAAAAAGGAGGTACTGACCGACGAAGAACACGGAACCGGGTTGCTCTGCCTGTACGAGGCGGCAGAGCCGAAGGGGGAGGAGCTACGGCCGACTGTTCCAGCCCACTTTCTGGTGGGTGACTCCTGCGCCCTGAGCCTCCCTTACAAAAACAATCCCAAAGTGCTCCATCAGCCACCCTCTATGGTTCCAAATGTTCTCGCACAGAACACAAAGGGTTTGCGCACAACAACAGGTTTCCACTTTATGGTTGGATTGCTTCCCTCACCACGTAGACACACACACAGATATATTATATGATCCACATGTAGTCGCCCCCTGTCCTCCCTCCCACAGTGCCAGGGTAAACCTGTGAGGCTGCAGTCCGTCAGCCCTGTAATCGTGCCTAGTTTTACTCACTATATCTGTGGCTGCTACTTGTGACTTTTGTGCTGCGTACTTAAAAATGCTGCTTGTGGCGCATAGATACTCCAAAATAATCTCCAGGGCCACACAAGTACACCCTCACTCTCTCACTCTCTCTCTCTCGCAGATGTGGTTGACGCTACATTTGAGTTCCATCCCGATATGAGCCTGGTCAATTTATGATCGCCCCGAGCCTAATGGCCGTGGAAACTGACTTACACACTCGGCGGTGTGCACAAACCAATCAGAATGCTATGCAGACACTAATTTATATCTCGTAATAATTTATAACATATTGCAAATATAATATATCACAAAGCCTAATGGTTTTACTTGGAGCAAGTGGTTCCAAAGAGGTTTTTACCTTTAAAAGATTTATACCGATGGCTGAAGTGGTACCCTTGTAAAGTACAGTAGATTTTTTTGTACATTTTAGCTTGACTTAAATAAAGACGACAGCTCTACTAGGCTACATCGGCTATTCAGACTCTACTCCTGCTTCTTGGACATATATTTGGCACTCCTGAATTAGGTATCACTGTTTTCTCCAAGTATAACTTTTATTCTGCTCAGCATCAGGTAGAAAGACTTGTTTGCTGTCCAAGTGACCTTTATTGAAGTTGCTATAGAGGAGAGATTCTTGGAGACAAATTTTATTGAGGCTGTAAAGCAGTTTCGGTAATTTGAGTGGAGAAAAAAGGGGGGAAAAACCGGCAGTTTTTGTGAGGATTTTTGAGTAGCTAACCGACAACTTCTAATATGCAAACACTGTTGACATACCTCAAATGGAGAAGAATGATCTTTAAAAAGGGATGAAATCTGGTTCTACCTTCACTGTAATACTTAGTAGTAGGTGTTGTACAAACTATATTCTGTATTATTTTGTTGCATGGGACAGTTTCCTCAGCGTTGGCTAAGGTTACCAACTTAAAATGTTATAGACAGTTGTGTTTTGAGAAGATTTACTGCTTCATTGAGCCACAATATAACCTGTTTCATACTGTAAGTCCTTACATATGATGGGAGGAACCTAATTGTATATGAAATGCAGTTTTATGTATTTTATTTCAATATGTCCGACAGCAACAATAGTCATTACTGTGTATCTCAGTCCTGCTCTGTGTGGTGGTGGCTATTATTGTAGATTTGACATTCTGTGTTAAAAATATTTAATTATTTTTCTAATCTTGTTTAAATATGTGTATATTTGATGTAGGTATATTTGAATAAATAAAAGAAAAAGGCTTCCATCAAGCCTCTGGACTAGAACTCTTGCTCGTTGGTTTAGCCTCTTTTTTTTTTTTTAGGAAACCTGTCAGACTTTGTGGTGACCGGCCTGTAGGAAACACGACTCTGGTCAGGGACAGATAGTGCAGCAAAGTGGATAAAGCCTGAAATACGTTACCATGGCTGAATATCTTGTTTCCTCATTAAACCCCAGGGCTACTGGCGTGCATGTTCAGACATGCATGCCAGTTACCAAATTATACCAACAGAAATGCTCTCCTCATCATGTAAACACACAAACTTCATGAGGCTCAGCAGTCAAAATAAGCTCTATTGAAAGAAAAAGACGAGAGACTAATTTCCATAAATATAGCCTGAGACACTTTAATGCAGAATCTGCAGTACAATTCATGTCTTGTAAGGAATGACCATTCAGTTACATTGTGCTCTTGATAAAGAGCAGCACTAATGGAAAGGTAGTGGTGGAGCCACCTGGATTCCTACCACCTATACAAACATGTAGTTATGAGGATCAGGTCTTTGCAGACCAACAGCTTTGTAGACGGCGGCCTTAGATTTTGCCCGGAAAGGTTCCCTCATCTCTCTGGTCGTCCCATTTCTGGACCTTTGGGGCAAAAAAAAAAAATGGAGGAAAACTTATTTAGAAACCTGAATGTTATTCTTCAGTTTGCTAAGAATAACAGTTTGATTTGTTCATATTTATTTGGTTCATTGGTATTGATTTGCATAAAAACACTGTCACCTTAAGAATAACTTGAAACACGTTACTAAATTTGAATTCATAAAGGCCCAGGAAGTGACAAAATAATTCTTTTGAAGGGAAAGTGATGTTGTTTTTGCTTGTCTTTGAGGAAATGTAGTAACATGCAACTGAAAATTTTAATTCCAAAACACAATATGTTGTGCACTTGAAATTAATTTGCTAATATGTCATGAATAAGAAAGTTGTCCTCCTCGGCAGTGTTCGTAATCTTAGAAGAACATCTTTCGGTCAGAGTAATAAATGTATTCAACAGGGCCATCATATTATTAAGTGGAACCACTCATGTTGTTTTGATTCTCAGGAACATGAAGAGACTCTCAGGAATGCTGGGAAAGATAAAATTGTCTGACCTCAGCTGTACAAACTCAGCACACAGGGGCAACCACCATTTATACATTTATGATTAATTATCTGTCCCTGTCTTTGTGGAGAACAAGTTATCCGCAGGAAGTGGAAAATATTTACCCAGGACATGGGGCAGAGTGATTTGTAGACTCTCTTGTACCAATCACAGGGGGCGGTGTCCACTCCTTTGGCGTCTAGGGCTTTCTGGCAGCGGTGATAGTCTATAAATAGAGCAAAAATAACAATGAATATGAAAAAAAAAAAAGTCCATGACCCTGATCCATGATTTAGAGGAAGGGTCTTGGCTGTGGTCCTTAAGAAATCTCCTTAAACTGGATTATACCCAGCTCAGAGCTAAGAAGCCAACACCTTCAAAGATTTCCAAGGAGATGACAGATTTTTAAACAGCAGCTTTACTACACTGTAAATATTCCGTAAACACAGCACGTATTTTTGGTTCAATTATTATTATAGCTGAGTATGTTGTCTCATTTCCAAGTGTGACAGAGACTGAGGGCCTCCGGTTTACTATTTTGACCTTGACGGCTCCCAGACAGACTCACCCAGGTAGTTGGACCAGCAGTTCCTGGTCTGGTTCTGGTTGGGGAACCTGGCATCGAAGGGAGCAGTGCGGTACTTCTGTAGTTTAGTTTGAATGTCCTCAGCCATTTTCGGGTCTGTTTAGACAGAATTCCCAGATGATGCAAGAGAAAGCAGATTTCTGTCACCGACACACAAACTGAAGCTGCAACTGTCTGACTGCCATGATTTGGTTTAATGGACCGGATCGAGTCAAATGCATGTTTACCATACAGAGCGACATGATTGTCCTTTGAGCTGTATGTGCCCAGTGGGTGACCTACTGTACATGCACATGTGAGACATGACTTCACATTTATAGCACACTGATGAAAATGCGCAATGCCGAAATGTTCAGAGGATTATTTTGGGGGTGTTTAGGGGTGCTGCTAGAATGCGGCATTTTGAGGACGTTTCTAGAAATGTAGGGCATGTTTTTTTTTTTTTCAATCCATATTGAACAAACCTCGTAACCATCAGTCTGGATAGAATCGGCTATCAGTACAAGCGATTGATAATTGTTTCATCTTTTTAGTTAAAATGTATTCGAACATACGCAACACCTAGGCCTGTGTGAAACAGTTTTCTCAGCCATATTGATCAATGCTTTATCAATAGCCTGCTGTCACCAGGCCTTAAAAACAGTTCCCAGTTAATGTTTCTTAATATTGCAAACATGCCAACTATTTTCTCAAAATGATTCATTGTTAACACCATAAAGTGAAAAATAGCCTGCAGAAATACGCGAAACAATCTATATGCTGTGTTCAGATCAAGTGGTATCATTGTCAGACGAGCCGGCTCAGCCTTATTTGGAAAACTATTATCTTAATGTACGCTTCGCCTTTAATTAAATTAGACATCTTTCTCATCCAAATAAAAAATGATTATAAGTCCATATGTTACCTTTGCAGCGGGTCCCGGTTTGCTCAAAGTGACTTTTACACCGGACGGTGAGAGAGTCTCGTTCCTGTGATAAGCAGCGTGCGCTCCGCGCGCTCCAGTCTGAAGATATTGCAGCCGTGCAGTCCTATCATAACGGTATGGCGGACACAGGTCACATTGGAATGACAGGCAAATAGTCTCACAGCTCAGGGCTCCAACAGGTTTAGCATGGATCATGACTGATGAAGAGGGGGATAAAGACACCTCTGGGATTCATGTTAAATACCACAGGATTCAGCAGGGGCTTGTTTTGAAACGTTTAATTTCATGTTGCGCACACACACAATGCACTTTGCTATGCAAGGCGGAAGTATTCTGCCTTCCTGTATTTTTGTTAATGATTAACACACGCTACTATACAGTTGGATAAACAATATGAAATGTACCCCGGGATTGTTTCCTGGACTCTATACAGCTTTTTTTGTTTGCTTGTTTGTTTGTTTGTTTTTACTTATCTGCGTCCAACTGAGGAAATTATAAATGAAATGGAGCAAATGTTCACCTTGTCTAACCTAAACCAGGAACTCTCTCTCTATCTAAGAATTGCATCTGCTAGGTCATGGGAGGGCGCAAATGAAAAGAGGCGCGCAGCATGGGGACAGGGGCAGCGGCTCCTGTCAGGCTTATGGGGGATCAGATCAGTACAGCCCACATTAATGTGGCTGGTGGTTCTATTTGTGCTCTCTTAAACATGGGATGAATGGGCATGATCATGAACAGTAATAATTTGACTACAGAGGCTACAATAAGGTTTATAAGCCCCCAATCTGAATACGGTCACCTGATTCTAACCATGGAGTGCATTGCTCTGTATTTAAACGCTACAACCCCGTGCACTAATAATCGACCAGTCTGTTTGTACATCCAAAGCAAATATGCGCCCGTCCAGCATTTTCCCCATGAACCTAAACAAACTGAGCGTCCAGGTGGTGTGATTGCCCGTGTCAGCCTCCGCCTCACACCGCACTTTGTCCGCCCGCGGCTCCATCTCCTCCCTCACAAAAACCCGCAGGCGTGGATGCGACCAGCTCTGTTTCGTGTCTTTTCCGCGTCCTCCTAAACGTCAAATACAGTGCGAGGTCCAGGGTCCGGTTACTTTTCCACATAGTGACACCATTCCTGAGATGATTTACTAGGAGAGCAGGTACAGCCTGTCTGCGCGTCACCGTGAGCGTATCCCGCCCCGACCTATAACAAAACTCAGTGCGTAAAAGTGTACAGTGTGAGCCATGTGATACGTGACTGGGAGCCAGTCCTCCCTCGATGCTCTGCCTACGGCTTTCTGCGCATGCCAACAGCCGGCTGGCCACTGTACTCCACACATCTGCTTTTACAGTGCAGATATTTGAACACAAGAGGGCAGCAAAGCGTGACCGTGAATTGATCCTGTGACCCATGAATTTTTCAACAGCATGTGCACTGAAGGTTTAAAATATTTGAAGTCCCTTACTGTTGTCTTGATGTACATTGATAAGGTGAATTATCTCTTTTTGACCCCCTTTATTAAACCTATACCCATTAATAAGGAGGATCTGTATAGGGCTTGATATAATTAAAAATGTGGGTTGTGCAAAAGGCGCTGCAGCTCATTATCAGAGACTTTTTGTACATTCGGTGTCTTATGGGAGCAAACACACTCGAAGTACAAAAATAATAGGTCCCACCGATTATGGAAGTAAATAAAACTAGTTATTGTAAAGCTGTTTAATATTGCTGGAATTCAAACAAATATCAAGTCAAAACAAAGAAGGAAAAGCCAGCTCCAATAAAGGTCTGTTCCACAGGTTCAATATATTAATATATGGCAAAAAAATACAAACCTCATGACCACTAAATTTTCAGAGGCATACCATAAAAGTTACATAGTTGAAAAAAAAACACCTTTACAAGAAGCCATAGGCTGACAGGAATAGCCCAATATGTTGAAACTTTGAAATTCAGTGTTGAATGCAGTTCTGTCAATGTGCGTTAAAGGCATCACTAGTTACAGCATCTTGGATTACAGAAGTACACTCTAATGGACACAGATGTCCTGTGATTGTCATCTACAGTACCATGACTACAAGACTACTTCGGTACCTGCTACCTACAGTACCTTTGGAAGCAGGATCTTTTACAAAAAATACTTACATCAACCACAGATGTATAACTTGACATTTGGAGGGCTTCTAATGCTGTAAGTCAACTGCATTTTACGGTGTCAAAAATTAAGGCAAGTTTACCAGAAAATTCACCCAACTAAAACCACAGCCCTCTTATTGTATACCCATACTGTAAGGCTATTGTAACTTGAAATATAAAGGAAATAACTTCTATCAACGTGCTTTTTCTGCCTTTAAAGCATTGTGCAACAATCAAGTTGCATAGTTGGCATGCTTTTGCTGCCTTTACCCTTACACAACAATCAGTTGCATAGATCCAAATCATAACCCAGCTGATAGAGACAGCACGGTAAGAAAGCAGCATTGCATTGATGTTTGAAAGTGCTAGGAAACAGTACAGCAAGTCCAGTCCTCTTGATGGATTTCTCAGCAGGAAAAGAACAGTCGGAGTAGTGTGATTGTCAGGAGACAACAGCTTTTACGGACAGCAGATGTGGTCTGAGGATAGATAATACCTAGGTTGTCCAATGATGACTTATGGAAAAATCATATCAAGTCAAGCTAGGCTCATGAAACAAAGGAATCTGTTTGGTTGTCAGCAGTTGCACAGTAGTGATTGCTAATGTACACACTTTGGTTTCCAAAATCAAGTTAAACTACTGTATACTCAGCTGTGCCAAACGGTTGCAGCGCTGAGGGAATTCTGTACATTTCACCCTTGGTCCTGTCACTCATCACTGAAGCGGAGTCGGTGGAAGGCCTCTTTGATTTGTTCACTGGTCTCCGAACCGCTGCCCATGCCGATGCGGAGAACCTTGCTGGTGTTCACGTCCTCCTTCAGCTTCCGCTTGCTGAGGACCACCGTGCCCTCGGCGCTGTCCGTCTCAGGGCCCGTCAGCAGGATGTAGCAAGCATGGCGGCCGCGCTCCAGCAACGTGGCTGAGACAAAGACACACATACCGTCATGCACAGCACTTTCCACAGCAGTGACTCACACCTGAGCTCTTGTTTACCTGAATGAAAATGGTGTTTGTTGGAACTTCTGGCCTTGAAATGAAAACAAAACACACCTTTGAATGTAATGATGTGGTCCATGACGTTGGTTGACTCTAGAAGAACTTCAGCAAAGTGAGGATGCAGCATGTATGAACGGCGGTCATCAATCAATGGTATCTGAAAAAATGCATTAATTTAAATCAGGCCAGCATTTTTAACCGCCAAGTTACGTATATCTGTGACAAATCTGTAACATGCATCTTCAGATAAAGGCAGTGCGCTCACAGAGGAGTTGGTCTCTGAAGGCAGCATCCCCCAGAACATGAAGACGGAGAAGGAGTTGATGGTGTTGACTGAAGCCGGTCGGGGCGAGTTGGGACTGGCCAGCAGGCTGACTTCCCACAGCACGCCGCCCGACTTCCCGTCCAGAATCACTATCTGAATTGAAGAAACACACAGCAGCATGTGCACGATCAAATGAAGTGAAGACCTTAATCCATCATCAATCAATCCCTTACACACTTCTATCATAATAAACCATTATTCTCTTTGTGGTGTGTTTCCTGCTACTGACATTGATATTATACAAGGGGAGCAGGGCAAAGGAAACAATGCAATTTGGGTATTTTTAAGTTACTGAAATGATTTCTGATGAACAGGTGGATTTCGAATCACAGTTGTACAGTTTCGACCCGACTTACCCTCCTTGTGTTGTTGCCAATATCTTCCTCAACCACGACATCAAGTATGCCATCTTTGTTAAAGTGACCAAAGGTGGGCTCTCTGAATGAAGACAAATGAGAACATGCAGTAAAGTCAAAATGTATAGTTGTAATCACAGTGTATGATATTTTGTGTATCATAAACTGTCCCATAACGCAAATGACAATAGGGTTATTCAATATCAATAACCAAAAAAAGGGAAATTATTACTCCTGTCCAATGCACACTACTGTAAGGTGGGCCAGAGACCTGGTGATGATGTAATTCCTTAGACAGCAATAAAAGCTGATAGGTCATAAATTACTTAATGCCCCCTAAAATATTCATTCGCATATGTCTCTAAAAGCTCTTTTAGAAACCGTCGAATTGAAGGACCTGAAGACTGTGCTGGTATTGAATTTCCATAGTATTTGCAAGCTGTTTCCATCCAGTAATACGACTTCCCGTCCAGTCACCAGCAGCAGGTCAGAGGGATCATCTGTTTTTCCTGTCTTTAGCACTTGTCTCAATGAGTCAGACCTGCAGAAGAGGAATAAATATCGTTGACACAACCTTCTGGCTGAAGCCGCAGTAATTACTGGCTTTTTACTGTAATTCGTTTTTTTCAGATGTGGTTGTAGTTTAAGTCACAATTAACAGGTTAAGTATTTGGCTGTTTCTTACTCATAAACAGGTACAAGGCCAGAGATGGTGCTGGCTTTGCTCTCCCACTGTTGGTTCTTCTTGAGGCCTGTTTCCATCCCGGTTTTAGCCTGGGCAGCAATCTTCCAAAGTGCGAGTCCATACAGGCCGGTGTCTGTGGATAAATGCAAGACAACTCAATGCAGCCATCAGCTGTATACAGAGATACACAATAGTTGTACTGGAACCTGAAATCAATACCCTTTTCTTAAGGCCAGCAAGAACACAGGAAAACAAACCCCACAACATGTCACAGTGAATTAATTCATTTCATAAAACAAGACATGGAATTAACTCATTTCAAGAAGTTAAGATACACAAGTTCAAAATAATCGAGTGAATTTAAATGAGGGAAAAAGCAAAATAAATAAATAAATAAATAAACAAAGACAACACACACTAAAACTAAACTCAAACTGAAATAAAAATAAAATAAAAATTCTATATAGATAAAAACGGACTGTCAGACACAAACCTCTCTGCAGCAGAACATAGTCAGAGCCCTTGGTAGTGTGATGGAGATGTCTCACAGTTTCTGTTGAGTCAAGTGTGACTTGAGAACCAATCTGGTCGCCTGTTTTCCCCGACAGGAAGATCAGCTGAGTCTGCAGACATGACAGGAGACTTTTATATCAAGTGAATTGTATTTTTCTGCTATACTCACATATGATTCTGCTGGCAAACATTACAAAATAAACACTGAAGACTTCCACAGGTCTTGCAAAGAACTCTGATAGACACTAGAGTCGCACTACAATATAACTTAGTCCCTGCACAGTAAAATACAAGACTAGCAAATAAATGTAGCTGTAATAGTGGAATTATGGATGTTTACCTGTACTTTGCCAGGTGTCACAAGAGCTACATCACTGACCAAGTCCCCGTCCAGATCTGGGACACTAACAACAGGCACAGCACTGCGAAAACCCTGAGGCTGAAGCGTCTGCCACCTGACACTGCCTATAAAAACACAGACCGCACACAGTAACAGGACAATGAATTTGACTGAGTTTATCTGATCTTAAAGGAAGGAAAATTTAAGTAATGTATTAGTGTTCTTTATTTTGACAGTCAAAGACAAACAAATGAAACAAAGGCAACCTGTGAAATTCAGGAAAACTACTGGAGCTATATACCATATATGCTGCGTAAACCATACTGTGAATCACTTTAGGAAAGCTGGAATAACTCTACATCCACTTTGGGTGGATATGACAATTTAAAAACCATATGCATCTGCAACCATGTGTGTCATGATGGAATCAGGCCTAATGTATAAAAAGCTGAAGGAAATAGTTTATTTCCCCTGTATTCAAAATGACCTATATCCATACTATACCTATACTTGATTAATTTAGTTAAGAGTTATAGTTAAAATACTGTGCATCACTTTACATCCTTGTGTCTCCTATGAGAGTTTCTGTTATCCTTTAGTTTCAATTAAATAACAGTGCTGTAAACAAAATATTTAGAGATCTTCCAATAGACTTCCTAGACACTGGAATCTTTGATTAATGTGATCTTGACCAACAGATTTGAGAAAATGTTTTTTAAAATTTACATTTCACTGCACAATCCCTTGATGCCATGCTATAATGTGAACAGCAATTTAAATAGGGTCAGCTGCATTAAAACTTATGAGCAGTCTGGGTTTAGGCTGATGCCAAATGTGATATTTTCATGTAACCCTAACCCTTAAACTGTTTTTACCACAATACAGATCTTCCAGTTAAACTGTACTGAGGCTCATTCCATTCATGGCTGGTAAAGTGTGACATGGCTTCACAAACAGGGAAGAAGTTGACACATTTAAAAAATTACAGGTGGGACTATAAGGAATTAATTTATTAATTACCATGTAGAAAATTGTTTCCTGTGACTTTCGGTGTTATGATTACATATTTCAATGACATATGAAAACATTATAAAATGTGACGGAATCATTTTCAGAATACATAATAGGGAGAGTTGGAAGGAGTCACTGACCAGTATATTTGTCGATGGCTGTGATCTGGTCTGAGTGGGACAGGAGACAGTCCCAGTCCCTGTCTGTCTGTCTTTCCAGACCACACTGGCCCCAGTGGAACTCAGGCGCCAGTGTACGCTCCCACAGGGTCTCTCCATCTGTCCCATCGACGGCCACCACAAACACACAGGGCGAGAGCAGACCTGCAACACAAACGGAGGAAACGTGAATTTAGGAAGCAGTCCAGCACTCATTTTCATACAACTAAAAATTAAATCAGATCTAATCAATCAAATATTTTCATACCCTCATCAGTGCATGTGTTATTCTGACCACCTTCCTTGTCCTTGAGGACGAAAATGACATCCATCACCTTGTCTTTATTTGCATCTTGAATTCCAAGAAAATCATATGTGGCTGTAGTGGAGAATGAAAGAGTAGTTAGTCCCTCAGTTCGTCACTGACAAGCAGGAGAAAAAAAAAACCTCATTGTTGTGCTCACTTGCTTGGGGGAAAGTCCTGTTCCAGGCACTGAGATACTGCGGTCTGACAGGACAGGGGATGATGAAGGAGAAGGCAAACACTATGGTGAGGCAGAGGAACAGGGAGAGGAAGAAAACTGCAGTTCGCCAGTGGGACAACTTGGCAAAACCCAGGTTCTCTTTACGACTCTTCTTCTTTATGTCTGTTGATGACGGAGCTGTTCCAGTCTCAACCCCATCCTCTCCCCTCTTCAGAGGATCGCCCTCTGTGGCATGGTCAGTTGCCTCCATTGTCGCCTCACTGCATTACCAGCTTATGGACACTATTTGATATAACAAGGATGTAGCATACATCAAGACATTAGCTCAGTACAATGCTGATCATATGCTCTGAATAAATGAACAAAGTCAGCATGACACACCCTGTCTCTGCTCTGTTATAGTCCACAAACCTGCATGTGTCACAGTTGCCTTGGCCGACCATAAAGCTACAAACAAAGCCTACTGGCAGTGATAGATGTACATAAAAAATAATGAAGGCAGCAGTGCTTGTAAGTCCAGCTATTTCTGCTGCGCCAACCTTTGTGGGTCTGCGCCTATTCAGACGTGCCAGCACTGACTCCAGAGATTTCTCAACAGAGCAACAACAACAACAAACCCATGGCGAACTTTCATGTCGCATCACACCCTATTATTTGCTCTGTAGCCAGAGGCACATTACAGCATTTGGACAGGTTCAAGACAGTGGCGCTAACTACAAATATACTGCACATATCTGCAACCTAATTTAAATACCTAAGATTGTACCCTTCAACTTACTTGATAGCGGACTACTGTTGAAGTTTAAGAGCGAATAATCACCTTGTCCTCTGAGTAACTTGGTGTTAGCCAAGCCTCCGCAGTTAGCTAGGTAACGTTAGCTAGCTGATTTGGTAACTTTGCTGTTAACAATTGGTTAGTTTACATAACTTGTTGAACGGAGGCCAGCTACGTTAACTCAAAGACACGACTGAGACCTACTACCAAACGCCTCACTATCTGAATGCTAACATGGAAGTTACACTGACTTGATATAACTTTTTTCTTACTTTGTTCGCCACGGCCGTCTTGGGTAGCTTGCTGCTGCGGCTAACTACGAGTACCAGGCCAGACAGCCGTGAAACTGTCAACCTCAGCTGCTTAAACAATCCAACAATCACAGACAAGCCCACCTTTGGGTTCAAGTGAACGTGATTGGTTCGTTCACTAGCTTTCCGTCGTTACAATTGGTCAATTTTAGCACAATGGGCGTATGTTTTCGCTTCCAGACAGGACGTTTCGTCATTTCCTCATCATGAAAACGGAAGCTGGCGAGTCCACGAAAGAGAGAAAAGCTGCGAGCGGCGATGCTTTGAAGAGTAAATATAGTTAGACAATTTAATACTTATACGAGGGAGGTGTAGCCAGTTGGTTGAATTTTATAGAGAGGCGTCGAAGAGAGATCTACAACAATGTCTGCTCAAGCTCAAATGAGAGCTTTGCTCGACCAACTAATGGGAACTGCGAGGGATGGTGAGTTGCAGCAGAATGCTAGCTGTGCTAGCTAGCTAGCAAAGATGGAGCCAAAGCAAAGGCTCGCTTGTGTTGTCGTGTGATGGACAAACCTTGCATGAATGGATGGACTGCAGGCGGCTGTGTGAAATTCATTAGATCCAGTCAGCCTCTTCTCTCGGGTTTAATTTAATGTTTGTATCCATTTTGGCTATTTTATAACTTATATAATTAATTTTGTTTTTCCCGTATTAATTTTCAATTGCTGTTTATTATGATCTTATGTCACGCAAGCAATGGGAAATATGACAGAAACCTATCAAAGTCACATATTCATCAACACAGTTATGTAAAGTTACTGTGGAACATACAAAGCTCTGCTAATCAATAAGCAGGCTAGATTTGCCGCCTTTAGCCGAGCCATCTGGTGTTACATGTGAAACTTCCCTGGTTTGTACACTATTAACTGGCTTACACATAACTAAACCAAATAATGATAAATTAACTGTGAGTGTTTGCACTAAATATAACAGAATGTCATCCAAAGTTATGTGTCTAGATCATTTAGTGGTCCTGACACCAAACAGATTGGTAGAAAATAAGGCAGAACAATTACTATTGTGCTTATAACCTCTTTCTCTAGTATGCAAAAACTTTTTGCTGTCTAGCAGCTGTTTGGATACAAACATTAAAGCATAGATCAGTTGTCAAGTCTGATGGTCATGTGCAGAAAATGACAAGTTATTGCAACCCATCCATCTTATAACTCAGAGGTTCATCCTGACAGTTAATTGAGAAAAGGACTATAGTTTTGTGGTTTATTTTTTAATACGTTGATAATTCGATCTGTAGCATAAGAGTGAATTTGTGCTGTGAGTTTGTGGGTGTATGTGTGTTGAGATTAATATCAAATTCTTCCCATACATATGTTGCATACAAACTGAACAATTGTGGCCCCTTTATTTTATTCATAAAGGTTCAGTGTATCTTTGCCAGCCTACATCAATCTGCAAAGGAGTTGCAGAAAAGCCTCATGTTCATCGAGCCGTGAGTCACACATAATTTTTAAAGCTGTTATGATGAATATCCAAACAATTTGTTTGCCTTCCGGAAGTTATTGTAGCCTATTTTGTATCACACAAATGGGTAAATCTTCAATGGCACTAGAATTACAATTTGGAGTAGTGTATACAGCTTGAGCTAAGACGTCTGGTCGCGCTGAATCCAAAGGAGCAGCTCTCAATGTTCCTGTAGACGTCTATTGTCAGAAGACAATTTTAGCAATCAGTCAAAACAAAAACTTTGCACAGATCATTTACAATCTGACTTGTGTATGACTCCCAACTTCTTACTACAGGTATGGGCAAGAAAACTGTTCCCATTTATACTTTTCTACAACGGGTTTAAAATTCTGCAGCTGTGGTCTTGAAGATGCAGATGGGTACAGTATATGGTGCAGATCGCAGTGTGTATAAACTAACTTTTTTCCTTTTTTTTTTTTTTTGTTTGTTTTTTTTTTTTTTTTTTTTTTTTTTGTTTTCTCCAATATGCATGATATGACATTTTTGTATGGCTTTTTTCTGACCGTCACCTCAACACCAAATTTTGTAGCAGAAGCCTCCCCATCCCTATGTCTTATTTGTT
>OMLF01020995.1:0-11716 GCA_900302615.1 Holocentrus rufus | reverse complement strand
GTGGCCGTTGCCTCCGCTTCCATCAAAGAACCACTTCCCACAGAGCACCGCTCCGTCTGTCAGGTTCATCCACAGGTTCTCCCTCATCTCGCACTTCTGACACTTCCAGCCACTGACAGCACACACACACACACACACACACACACACACACACACACACACACACACACACAAATGACCATCTACAGAAGTAACGTGTATGATGTGGCATAAATCAAAGTAATTTAAAAACACAGATCTCAACAGGCAAAGATTATGAAAAATAAATCCCACTACAATTGCTACATCAAGAGAGGGTAGCTGCTACATCAAGTTGTTGCTTTGTGAACGATTTCACAAAGCAACAATTTGTAGTAGGTCAAAGATTTAATGCTTATATGGTGGCCTTTAGGGGGCTGCTCTATGTCAGAACTTTAAACACATATATGAAGTAGATATATGGTTTAGATATTTGTACAAATTAACTATATTCAAGCTCTGCAAATAAATGCTCTTTGATGTGATGAATGACTATTCAACTTCCCCCCAGTGATGGGAAACGCATTTGTATAATTTCAAAGAAAATCCCATGCCCTTCATCTACATAATAAATAGGAACTCTAAACTAAATGCACAGACACTGGTGTGAATACCAGCCTCGAAACTTTAGGTCATCGGTGCTGAATGCCTGCAATGAACTGTTACGAATAGAGAAAAATGCTAGAAGTATAATCTAACAAAGTACAAATTTGCTGCGAGACAAGAACTGGTTGAACATGTTCAAGACATTGCTTGATAGATCAAGAATCTGTAAACTTGTGGTTACTTTTGTTAAATGCAAAGAGGTTAAATGACCAGATGGACAGTGAAGTCTCAGCCATGTTATGAAACTCTTTTCAAGCTTTTCCACTCAGATGAAGAGCCGGCTTTTGAGTGATTACAGATGCAGA
Organism: Holocentrus rufus; assembly: GCA_900302615.1. Taxonomy (NCBI): domain Eukaryota; kingdom Metazoa; phylum Chordata; class Actinopteri; order Holocentriformes; family Holocentridae; genus Holocentrus; species Holocentrus rufus. The sequence goes on along the minus strand of OMLF01020995.1, from coordinate 10,787 downwards.
TGATGCAGATGTTTTATCGACCCTAAAAAAAAAACGCCTCTGCCATTGTACATAATTTCCCTCTTTGTCTGATCATTGAAGAAGCTGCCACTTACAGGATATCAAGGACTGATGTGCGCCCTGGAACTGATCACAGACACTTTCGAAGCACATTCAGAAGAGGGTTCAGGAGAAAGAGGGCTGAGAAATCATAAAACTGAGGGTTAGCTGAGGTGTCAAGAATTGTATTTCTGTGTGTTAGCCATTTAAGAAATGTGGTAAAAGCCTTATCTATCACACAACACTTCTAAAAAATAACACTTCTGATAACCTCTCGTTGGCCACCTGAAATGGTGATGGGAAGCTCTTTGTGAAACTGTCAGTAAAAGTAAATGTAGGGTTTGATGTGAACAATCAGACAATATAACCTCTATGTGCACTTGAATTTTCTAAAATGGACCATTAAGGCCAAGTGCCACAGGGCTAACAGGCCCAAAGCACATGCTTTCTCTTTCATAGTTTATTTTCCATGAAAAACAACCTCCTCAAAGACATCAACACCAGCCAAGTCATTTATTTTTACTGACTGAAGAAATGGTCATCCAAATTATATGGTCTTGCTTTAATGTTCTCTGTTCGCTACCCAAAAAAAATTCAAGTGTTGAGATAAAAACATCTCTTAAACCATCTGGCTGAAGTCTATTCAGTCTATTAAAGGATAACTTGTTTCTCCAAATGAACCAATTGGAAAAACACATGTTCTTAGATCATTTTGATTCTGTTGTTACTCATGGTCAAAGATTTTAAATGAGGGTTTAAATGAGGGTTCAGGTCAGGAGGTGTCATTTTTATTTTCTATAAACTGTGAGGCTGCGAAGGCCTTTGAGACAAAAACAGCGATTAAGGCCTCTAAATAAACTTGGTTATAACCTCATACAAGGTCTCTGTTATTAGAATCTGCAGTTTATTGAATGAGGTCAAGTCAGTGATAACCTTTGAAGGGTCTGTAGGGACTTTCTTCAGTCATTGCCCTGAAGAGTTACAGATGGATGTTCGGTCACAGCAACAGCACTGTGGGCTGGACAATGACACTAAATTGAGGCTGGAGGACTGCATGAACCACCAGGGTTTGTCTCCAGTTCTTAACATAAACAAAAGAGGCTTGTCTGTTAAAGGACCAGGCCAAAGTGTTTTGCAAGGCAGTCAAAAAAAAACTGGCTATAGTTATGGCTAATAAACCAACTCACTCTATTGGCAGAATGGACCAAACCACACTGAGGACACCTGAAATAAACACTGGTAATGCAAGCGAACAGCTCCAAATTCATAAAACAAACAAATGCTGTGCGATGGGACAAGAGCAAGTATTTGCCCGGGGCATTCCTGGGTATTTGTTGTACACAGATTGAATGCAATAATATTTCCTTCTCCACACAGGTGTGCTGGATATCAGCATTTGTTCATTAATCACCTCTCCAGTGTTTGCTGATTTTATCTCATGTAGTTCATTCTGTCACAAGAGGAAATTGGGAAATTGAAGCATGATGATAATTTTCGGGCGGAGTCGTGCCAGTTTGGAGATTAGAGAAGCACATCAGTGACAAGACGTTTGTTCCCCAGGACAGGGCACTCATCTCTAGATTGATCATAAATGCAAGTCCATGAGGTGGACCTAAACCTGCAATGGACTAATTCCTTATCTGGGATAACTGGTTTATGAGCTGCCCTTGAGGATGCTACAGTACTAATTCTTTTTCAAGGAAATGAAGGTGTGCCGATCCTATTCTCAGCTTTATTTTGGTACCACAAATCAAGTCCACTCTATCTGTACCTATGAGTGAACACACAACCCCTGTCTGTCCGTTGTGCAAAAACACATTAAATACTGTACGTAATTAAAAAGGCAGAGATAGAGTCCAAGTACAAAACCTTTTTTTTTTATTTTCTATGATCAAAACTGCAAAACATCTAGAAAAATAGACAACAAATGCGGAACCTTTCACAACATTGAACGTTTGAAAAAAAGGGAACATAAAAGAAAAGGAATATTCACATTTTCCCCATTAGTGATAAAAGCACATTCGTCTTGTTTCCTTTCTTTCATATAGCAATGTTTTATATGTTTGCAATTACTGTAAAGGTCTGTTGTTTTTAAACATCTCCGCAGTAGCCGGAGTCGTTGGAGAGCTGCGAGTTGGAGCTGCGGTTGGAAGAGGAGTTCCATATGTCCAGGTTCATGTGCGGGCCGAAGGGGTTGAAGCTCGAGTACTGGATTGGCCTGCAGGTGCCTCCGGGCTCCCGGCTGAAGGGGGCGTGGGGCGGGGTGACCGGGGACACGGGAGACATCGGGGCTGATCGCTCGGTTTGGAAGTGGCTCTGGTAGGGTTCGCTCTGGTAGGGTTCGCTCTGGGGCGTCCAGATGGACCCGAACAGGCTGGACATGGGGGAGAGGCTGCGGGTGCCAGGGAAGTATGGCTGTGGAGGACAGAAAGAGGTCTCATACCATTCTTCTAAGCAACAACACCCGGCTTGGATGCTTCAAACCCACATTCTCCTGTGTCACCCCTTTTCTGCATTTCCTCAAGTTAACTCCTCATTTCCAATTCAAACCTCTGGTGCTAAGAAAGCTGCACCCTTACGCACATTCATGACATTTTCACACCCAGCCTGTGCCACTTGGCTCTGCAGTGACCTGGCCATCCTTCCACTCTGCTTTTTAATCTGGTCTCTCCTGGCTACTCAACTGTGAAATGACCTTCCCAAAGCTAATCTCTTCAAGAAAAATTTCCTCCTCTCCCCACCCACGCAGTAGGTTTAAAAAAAAAAAAAACTTCATATTTTGACTTGCTGCCTTTTCTAAGGCTTGTTTATCTTACATAATTGCTTTAGGATCACAGGGATATTTTGCTACATCTGTTGTCAGGGCACTTTGAGCCCACACTCTTTGATATTGGCTGTTTAACATTCACAAATTTCATCTTATTTCACTGCTGCAGTAATTTCAAGTTTCACTGGAAAATAGTGTCCACAAAATGCTCCTGATTTAAAAGCCTCAGTAAGTCTGACTGAAGTTGTCGGTTTTCATGTGACATTACACATTTTTACAATGACCTTAATAAGCAGAACATGAGTAAATCTGCACATGAAGTGCACATCAAACTGTGCAAGGTCGAACACCACAACTGCTTTGCAAAAAGCAGAAGTAGTATGTGAAAGAGAGGTAAAGAAGCATGCACTTTCAGTGAGTGTATGAACACAACCCAACCACCACAGACTGTGGTTCCTCATTTCTACTCTCACACACACACACACACACACACACACACACACACACACACACAGAGACACACACAAGTGGAGTGATGAAGCACACGAGCTGATAACTTCCTGGAATTGTCGATGAAGCCTCATAAAGAGAAACCATCAGTGTCTCTGTGTCAGTCATAAATTGCCTATGAAGTCAAACAAAAAGGTGTCAGTCTGTCAGACAGTGTGTGTGGGTGTTTGGATGCAGAGTCCTGTGATGATGTGCATAATTAACCTCCAAGTTTCACTTTCTTTGCTGTGACCCTTGCAATGCAAAACTCAGCTGATGCTCTGTGAATATGCATTGCTACTGCACTAACATAATTATTACTGTGTGGACACCTGGTCTAACTGTACTGTACTTTCCTGTTGCTCAGTATGCCTAGTCCATAACCCTTTACTATTTATTAACCTAATCTTACATTAATCCTGCTATTACAGCTAGATTTAGTGTTGTTACTGTTAATCGACTCTGTAACTTCAGTTGCATCACGGTATTCTTGTATTGCCAGCTTCATTTTATCTATAGGGTTTCCACTATAGATAAAACTGTAACATTCCCTAACTTTCCCTGACTAAAATATTTAGTCTGCATGGCCTTTACAAACGTCACATGAAGTTTTTAACTCTAACCTGAACACTTCAGATTCAGTTGTTAAAGTTTATCATTCTGTTTTTCTGCAAAAGTAAAGACAACGTGACCACAATGAAAAATAAATTTTACTTTGGTGAATAACTTGTTACTGATTATTTAAATTCTATGATATTCCATAATGTGTCCTAAGAATTTATTAAATTCTGTGACTCTCCCTGTCTGAACAGACCTTTCCAAATTGACTTTGCAGAAATTTCCATGACTCATGGGAACCTTGCTATATGCACTATATTTATTTATATATTCATTTCAGAACAATCACAAATGTATGAACAGGCCATTTGCATCCATATCTGTCTGCAACTGTACACTGTGAAGGAGAAATTTTCCTGGTGTGTTATCTTCATGAGAGCCGGCCCTGTTTCCTCCCTCTAACCATGAGCTGCGTGTCACCAGATGCAATCTCAGGCTAATGCAGTTAGAAGTTGTCCCTCATAGCTACAGTAAATTATGTTTGGTTGGAACGGGTTGGCAGACTGTGCTGTTCTACCACCTGAGTCCAGTATTGTTTCCTCACCTTGCTGCCCACACAGGCTGCTGTGTCCCAGGCTGAAGGCGTTTCCTGAGGCTGTTCCTCGCTCCAGCTGATCTGGTGGCTGTACGCATTCTGGTTCTCCTGGCATGGAAAGCCGCTCTGGAAATTGTCATTCCCTGTGAGGGGAACAGGTTAAGAGATAAAAGATGAACAGGTTTCATGTGATTTAACTCAATGCCCTTTTTTTTGGCTTTGAAGTAAAAATCTCATCCAAATATAATTTATTTACAGTATTATCACAACAATTGCACAAGTCTCTTCAAAAGCTGGACACACAAATTTTACTCTGTTGAGTTGGCTGGGCTAGACTACGACAATGGCACATATACATTTGTTTAATTCCATGTTTATGCTTCACCCTGTTAGTTCCATCCATCCACACAGAGCCCAAATGCACAGCAGAAGTAAATGACAGAATTCAGAAATACACATCTGGATTCAAGTAGAAGAAAACAGTGCAGGGTGAGCTGCTACCCACCGGTCATATAGCTCTCCTGCTCACAGTAGGTGTAGGGACTGTTGCACTGACTGTTGGCACTGTTCCAGGGAAACCTGCACAAGAAGAACAAACATTTAATGCAACAGATTCACTCAACAGGGAAAAATAAACCTCTGATCTGCTGATACCTCACACTGCTGCAGCACCAACTAATTCATTAATCAAAGGGCTAGCATTGGACACATCTTGATAAATAACTCTCCTCCTCATAGATGTGTATGCCAGTTCCATTATTCATTTTGCTTTGCAACAATCTCAAGTCACCTCTTCAGTACACACCTTCTCTACAGTGTGCAGTGTGTCTCTTTTCAACAGCTGCTGTAAAATACTACCACCAAGGACCTCAGGAGGTCGCCAAAGTCAACAAGTTTCAATTTCTGCTGGCAGTAACTTCAAGTAGCCAGGGATGATGTTTACACAGAGGGCAGAGTGGCATTACAAAAACGAGGTTTCAAATAAATATGAAAGTAATGATCACACCAGCACAGCCCAGCTCATACAGGAGATTAAGTGTCAACATCATCAGTTAAGTCAAACATAGCAAAAGAGTTACTTCACTTATCAACAAAGGAGAGAGGTTTTCTGTCTAACTCTTTGAACTTGTGCAAAACACCCTTTTGAACTGGCATGCATGCAAACACACACCCATTGTAAGGCCCGGGGGTTGCTGGTTGAGGTATGTAGGGCAGAGCCTCGGTGGCGTTGTATCTGAACTCATTGGTGAGGGGGATGGAGGGAGCGGACCACGTCTCTTCAGGCAAGTACTGACCTGCCAAGTCTGAGGGAGAACATTACAACTTTTAAATTAGAAATCATTTGGCACACATTGATGTTTATCTTGTACTGTTGGCTTAACCAATATCCCAAGAGTTATTGTGAAGTAATAGACCAGTCTTCTTATTGGAGAAAGGGATAAATGTAATTTTCAAACTAGTTTACCCAATAAGCACGGCTTTAAGATGGGATATAAACCGCTCTGTCCTTACCCGTGTTCCTGTCCACTCCAGCAGCAACAGCAGCAAAGCTGGGGGCAAAGCTGGGCACTGGGGGGTCTGGGCTTTGGTGCATCTCTTTGCGGTACAAGCTGTTCATGCTGAACAGAGAAGAGCTATGTTAAGAGTCAAACAGAGGAAGAATGTAAACAGGCTCCTGTACGTACTTTAAACTTGCACAATGTGATTTTATCTGACCACTGCATGGTATCGAGAGCAGCAGCAAGTTTGTAAACTCTTCACAAAGCCACTCCTCGCTCCCTCCCTGTCCAAAAGTCGCAGCAGTAAAGAGGCCAACTGAGGACAAACTTTGCTATGTTCTGTGCCTGCAGGCTAATAGCTAAGCTAAACCAACCGTGGTGTATTTTGCTATATCTCTTATTACACTGTCTTTTTCTTATAATGTGGCCTTTTCAGTTGACTGCCACCACCTGCCTCGGTTGTTGCGCTCACTCGCTTCATGGAGCTTGAGTCCGGTGCAGATTTTGGCAACAAACACTGGATTTGGAGGACAAAAGGGCTGAAAACAGCTACATAGTTGGTCCTTCAGAGCTGGTACTGGTTTATATTATTATGTCTCCACAACATTTCAGGACTGTTGATACACTCTGAAACTGCATAGTGCAGGTTTAAATTTTCACACAACAATGTTGATTACAAACTGCCCGGTTGTATCAACTGCTTGACTAAACTGGAGCAACAGAGAACCAAATGTCCTTTGCCCTTTGATCCACAGGTCTGACTGAGAGCTTGAATATAAATCAGTTTTATAGATGACACTGTGTGAAGTTTCAATGTGAAGATGGCGTCCATTTTACTTTAGATTTCTTGGGTAATTACTAATGCTATTTTGAGCTCCATATTAACAGAATAAAACATATAAACAGAATTATCTTTGCTAAGAGGCCTCTAGGACCTGTTATGTCAACTGTCTGGAACTATTAGAGCCCGTTTGTGTCCCCAGGTGTGTGTGCATGTTTGCTGAAGTACCTCTGAGCCTTGTAGTTTGTATTCATGGTTTGGTATTCTCTCTCCACTGGGTAGATGCCGTACTGCATGGAGTCCCCTGTTACAACCGACAAGACAACACTCTGTTTGACCATCTGTCAAAATACTGCATTAAAACATTCTCTAGTGTGATAAATTAACAGCAACAGTCCATTTTTCCAGATACTGGTAATGCACTTGCAAGTATGAAATAAAAGGAACTTGTTGCATAGAACAATTTACATCTAGAAAACCAAAGTGAGATGTACTACAGTGGTGAAATGTGAAATGTAGGTGTTCCGCATTAGTGTGTGTGCTGCATACTTTTTCTGGATGAGGTAGTGCAGAGGTGTGTGCGGGCACTTGGGTCCTTGTCTCCCTCCATGCTGCTGGCGCTGCTCCAGCTGCCCCAGCTCCCTCGGCTCGCCCTCACGCTGCCTGACGAGCTGCCCGAGTCGGAGCCGGACTCACACACTCCGCCGCCGCGACGCTCCGCAGCACCCTTGCGCCGAGTCCGAGCCGCACACACACCTGCAAGGGAACAGCAGAGGAAGTGAGTGGTAGTTTCAACATTTATACCCAGAAGGTGACCTGAACAGACTTTCTCTCGAAGCTCATGAAATACCACGGGCTGCGAGGTGTACCCACCGTTCTGTTTGAGAGGGCTGTCGATGTTCTGTCCAGGCTTTGGTGCTTCTGACTTGGAGCCGTTGGAGCAGCGGTTCCTGGTGCGGGTTCCATTGATGTTGCGTTCCCCCGTTCTCCAGTCAGGCTCTTTCTCCCTCTCTGACACCACAAGCACACTGTGCTCAGGAGCACTAAGGAAATCAGAAGGAAAAATATTAATACCTCTTAAATAAAATAACAAATGATTTGGTTCCACAGTTGTTGGATGCAGCTCCTGCTTTTCTCTTACAATGTCATACAGCAGTATCATCAGGTGCTTTACTACGGAATAAATACATGTGTACTGATTTGTAAATGGCAATAATAGTAAAAAATGAAGTGGGTAGCCCACCTAGAGACACTTTCTGCAGTCTTCCTGCGACTCCTCTTTCCCTTATTATTTCCTATTGCAGTGCCAGTCTCTGTGTTCTGAGCTTTCTTTTTCTGGGCTTTGCCATCGTCTCTGGGCTGGAGAGTGAAAGAAATAAAGTGATTTGTAGATTATGAGCTTTGCCAATTGTCTGATTCAGCTGGCAAATCATACAAACAAATTTAGTAGCAATGAGTGAGTAAAATGAAGCACGTTTCTCACCTCCAGCTCAGAAATGTCCCTTTTTTCCATGTCGCTCTTCCCTGTGTAGCTCTCAGCACAGTTTTTCTGCACAGGGCTGCACACCAGCAGGCCCGGTCTGGGTCCTGGACCCACAGTCACGTTGTCTGGGAAACCAGCAGGCGTTTCCATAGGAAACATAACTGCTGCTGGCACCTTGTCCTCTATAGCGCTCTGGGAGTCTTCCTTAAAGTGTGCTGTTGCCTTTTTATCTAGCTGACTGATGAAAGCTGGTTCGTTGTTGTTGTTGTTGCAGAATTCTGGGTCCGGGGTGAGAGGAGGGTCGGGGGTCAGGTCGTCTCGCTCCTCCTCCATTGTCACGGCACCGGCTGCTGCTGCTGCGGAGCTGGACTTATATTTGGTATAATAGAGGGAAACCCTGTGTTTCTTCTGTGGCTGGGAGGGGGCAGTTGAGCAGCCTTTCTTGGAAGTTTGGGGACGCGGGGCAGGGCTGTTGGCCAAGGCCGGGGAGCCCCGCCCCTTACCTTTGTCAGATGTGTGACAGGTCTCCACATAGCTCTTACAGCTTCCCTTTGTTTTACTGCACAAAAATAGAAAACATAAAAAAATGACAAATTAACTTTCACACCGGAGAATATCAAATTATTTCTCTTCAAGCATAAACACTCTACACAATTCGCAGCCTCAACATGAAACACAGTGAAGCTGGACAGTTGGTGTGTGTCTGGAAAATTTAAAAGAAAGGTGATCATACTTGACACTGCTGGGTGTGACATTATTGGCAGGTCCATTGTCCCGGGACAGGATAGAGTTGTGGTTGCTCCTGTTGTTTGGAGTGGAGAACTCATTCAGGATGTACTGGGCCTGATGGAAGGCCATCAGACAGACACCAAACAAAGAGAAGCTGGAAAACAGAAAACACAGTAGATTACTGGAATATCCTTGCATAAAAACAAATAATATACAGGATATATACAGAAATTCTATCATAAAAATTTATACTGAGTTTGAATATTCTGAATATTGAATAATCAGCCTGTTATTGAATTGACACTGAATTAATTAACAATACTTTAGAGACCACTGACCAAGTGAAGACAAGGGTGACAACCCAGAAAGTCTCCTCCCAGCTGGGGCCGGGAACCACCTGGGCGCAGAGGGGCAGCATGTGGTGGGGCAGAGTCACATTGAGGGTAAAAGGGAAAGATGAGCCACGAGACGTCACCAGGGTGAGGTCACGAATCACCCAGGATGAGGTGAAGTCTGGGGTGAACCTGAGGACAGAGAAGAGAGCAAGAACAAAGACAGAAGAAGAAGAAGAAGAAGAAGAAGAAGCAGAAGGTGTAATTGGTACAGAAGTGGGTGAAAGAGGAAGGAAGAAAGTGGAATATGAGTGAACAGATGTAGGGAGTGTCAGTAATTGAGTGACTCAGCAGAGCCAGTATACAACAGCATGCAGATTCCTCAGCCTTTTTATTGACAACAATGACTACTGAGAAGCAACAAGTGTTGAAGACCCTGCAATTTTTCCAGAGTGGAAGAGCAGGTCAGACAATTTCTATAATGGCAGAGAAGGCTAAAACTCCACTTACGCAATGGTGATCTCAGAGGAGGAGTTGTGGTCCAGACTGAAGGAGCGACACTGCAGCACCTCGAAGCCAAAGCCCTGGCATTTATAGCCGTTGATGTTCATGGACATGACAGTCAGAGGGAGCTCTCCTGCATTCTCCACCTTGAAACTCTTCCTGATAGCGAACAGCGGCTTGTTGGTGCGCAGGCCTAAGAGCAACACAGCACATGGAAACATTCAGCTCAGTCTGAAAGATGGTGCTGCTTTTATGTTAAAAAGTATTTTCCATTGAATTGAGCATTACTAAACACCCATTTGCTTATTTATGAAAGCGACAGTAGCATCAGTCTCACCATCGCGACACTCCATGAGAGTTGACTGAGGGACGTTGAAGCGCAGAGAGGCTCCTGGGCCGGGCAGTTTGCCTCCGACTCTGAGCAGCTCCTTGGCCCCGTGTCCCCGCACCGTCACCATGTCAAACACAGTGAGGTTGTTTCTGAAACACACAACATTACGCTGGAACATTTTGCAAAATACCTGTGCACACAAGAAGGCAAAAATGCACGAGTCTCTATTATATGAGAATGTGCAAAGAAGCTGACAAGTGGTTTTCTGACATCACTGAGTTATAAATGCAAGTATAAATACTGTTAAAAATGTCCTAATGATGTCATAATTGTGCAGAAAATAAATGGCAAAAACAAGGTGAACTGTTCATATGGACAGATGAGGAGGCAGAGCTGCTGCTGATTATTAAAAATTAAGACAAACTTAAAAATAATGGAGAATGTTATGGCAACTGTGGGAGGTCAATGTTTTCAGTGACCAGAAAGTATGTCTTCATGTGGGTGAGGGGGCAAAACTGAAAGAAAAAGTTGTATTTATATATACAAACGCACCTGATGATGAGAATGGTAGTGGTGGGTTTGTGTTCGGAAGGGGTGAAGACCACAGCAACCTCTCTGGCCTCCCAGGGCTGCAGCAGCAGTCGTAGAACGCCCTCTCCTATAACACCCTCTACATTTTC
>OMLF01020994.1:1361-13616 GCA_900302615.1 Holocentrus rufus | reverse complement strand
AAAATAGTACCTGCTAGCAGGTACTAGGTACTAATGGAAACGCGCTCAAAGCGAGTAGAGTCGAGCCGAGTCGCGCTGAGTCGAGCTGAGTAGGTACTAGTGGAAAAGGGCCATAAGACACCAAACATGTTAAGTCTGTTCCTGGTCTTCAGTCAGACTCAGCGGACGGCGGTCTGCTTTGCTTCAGCCTCAACTCACTGACTGACTCACCTCTATGAAGGTGTCGATGTGGTCCATCAGGGCCTGGGCTCTGCCAATGATGAACTGGTTCACACAAGCAATGGCATGGGACCTGCAGGCAGAGAGATCAACCAAACCAGTGAACCATCAGTCAGCCAGTGAGAGGGTTTAGAAATGAAGAAAAGAGGTTAAAAGGCACTCAGTTTAAGAACTCATATACAGAGTTTCAAAGTTTGTGCAGCCAAATCTTTCAAAATCAAAGAATTTTGTTTCTTTTGCCAATATGTGGATGTACTGCTGCATTATTCTATTAAGGTGAAAGAAATATATACATTTATGTAAAGATATAAATTAAAATTACAAACATGTATTGTGAAGAAGTAATAATTGATCATGTTAATTAAAAAGTAAAAAGTAAATAGCCGTTAGCATTGGGCTGAACAGCACCACAGGCAAATATCATGTTAAACATGTTTTATAATCCATATTTAGACTGCAGCTGTGTGTTCTGATCAGTGTTTACACTTCCAGTGTTCACTTGTCCACTTTGACATTTTTGCTGACAAAGCTGACAGCATCCACGTGCATTTATGCTGACTGCACAGATCTTAAGGCGCGAAGTAGACTCCTATTCAGAGAACATGAGATAAGGAACATCTGGTTTAGTAAAAAGAGGTCATGGGAATCCAGTTCTACAAGTTTCAAGCTGTAAAGACAAATTTTCTCCACAGGAAACTTCCAGCAAGATCGTTAGGCCTCATTTTTATATCAAGTCAATGAGGAAAAACCACTGAAACTGTATCCTGTGTGGGAGTTCACAAATGTCTGCAGGACTGTCCTCAAGACCATAAGAGAACGAAATGGATTCTTAAACTGAGTGCCTGTTTGAGGAGCAAAGCGAGATCATGATATTCAGAGTATCTGGATCAGACAGTATGAATACAAACACCTTCACGGAGAGTCAAGACGTTATGATGCATCACATCCAGAGGCTAAGACACGATGATGAAAGCCAACGAGCCAGACGCCGTACCTGATCTTTGGGCTGCAGTGCTTGAAGAACTGGAGGAACTTTGGGATCATGATGTTGAGGGGCCTGTTGAGAGCGTCGCTGTCCAGCAGCTCAGACGAGTCCTCGCAGATCTTCTGCAGCGCGCCAAACGAACCCTGAGACACGGACACACACACAGAGAGGCTGTCAAGTCGCACGGAAAACACAGAGGGAGACAGAGGAGAGAGCGGGGGACCGGATCAGAAAACAACTTGGGAACAAAGTGTATCATCGTCAGTCAACGAGCTGGGTGTTTCATCATGTCCAGACCACAGAGGGAGGGAGGTGCAGAGGGAGGGAGAAGATTTAGAGTCAGGGAGGGATATGTGAAATGTTCTAAGAGTCATGAAACTTTTGCAGAGCAGTAAATATCAACCACATGGCTCAAATACTAGTCACTAGTTTGTATTAAGGCTCAGTATTCGAATTTTAGTCAAATGTCAAAAATATAATAAATTTGAGCGTCAAATTGCTTGTCAAATGCAACAAAATAGCAGTTTTTATTATTTTTAAAGACTGTTTTTAGCGTTCCTGTTTTATTCCAGAGCACACCCAGTTTTGATTTTCTTTTAAAAAGCCATCTGAACTGAATGCTCGACTGGCTCCTCATGCCTTGGCTCCAGACTCTCATTCCCTGCCAATCAGATAACATCTTATTGTTCTCGATAACTGCTGGCTACTCGATAATTAGTCATCCAATGCAATGTCAGCCGGCTGCATTCTTCTCTGTCAGCTGCAGAGCGTTCGATCATTTTAAGATACGACGCTCCTCCTAAAACTGAACCTCACAACAATCAAAAGGCAACACGCTGTCACGGACACGTTAGCGTGTCATCTTGTGTGTTTAAGACTGGGTAACTGCTTTTTGAGTGCCTGTCACATTAGCACTCGTCACAAAATCTGCAGATTATGAATGAATGAATGAATACCAGTTTGCACAGCTGTCACCGGCTTCCTCACTGAACATGTGGAATGACTAAAGTCTCATCTCTTTGACCATCACAGTCTGTGATGTTTGTTCATAGATCAAGTTGTGCAGCGAGAGTCACTGCTTATTAGTCTCTGCCAAAATGTTCAGATCCATGCAGGATTATACAATAAGCCTTAAAACCTGACTTCACATTTTGCATATTATAAAAGTGTTAAATAGTACATTTGAAGACACTAAACTCTAATGTAATTTTTATTCAGACAGGGCAGCATGCCCCAAGAGGCTGCTAGCTGTCAGTTCATAGCCATATGCAATTATAAGGGGCAACTGGCGGCCCTATTTTTAATTTTTTTTTTACAGCACCAAAGAGGAAGAGGAAGAGCAGAAATAAGGGCAGAGGGGGGTCAGCTCCAGACCTCGCAGGTGTTGTAGTCCTCTGAGTTGAGCAAGTTGCAGAGCTGGGGCAGCAGCTCGGGCCACGTCTGCAGCTCGCCCTTGGAGGCGATGGTTGTTATCAGGATTCCTGGAGGGGGAAGGAAAAGGTTGATATAGTGACTAAAATTAGGACTAAATGTGACGGAACAGGAAGTGCGTGGTGGTGAGAGCTCTGGATCAGACAGTATGAATACAAACACCTTCACAGACACTCAGATGTTTTTATGCATCATCTCCAGAGGGTAAAGGAAGTGGGAGGAGCAAAGAGGTCAGGAGAAAGAGTGGAGGTGTAGCGGTGAGTGGAAGGAAACTAGAAAGCAACAATTAAACGGTTATAATGGAAAAGAGTATAAATGCCGTTGTGCAAAATCCACAAAACATGCAGACAAACTCACCGATGGTGGCGCGGATGAGGGGCGAGGGGTCGCCGATGTTGTTGAGACATTCCTGCTTGATGAAGTCGGCCACGGTCGGGGGGAAGTTCTGGTAGTGAGCCTTCACATTGTTCTTCAGGATCAGACCGCTCAGAGAACGAGTCGGCTCATCTGGACGAGAGGGAGGGAAGAAGAGAGGCAGAAACAGACGAGTGAGGAGAGGAGAAAGAAAACAGCTGATGAACAGAAAGAACAGCAGCAGAGGGCGTGTGTGTGTGTGTGTTTAGAAAGCGGATGTTAGATGTTGTAAAAGAAAGGTGGGCAAAATCACAAGGAACCATCAAGAGGATTAAAATGAGAAGTATGTCAGACATCTACTTTTTGACCAAACAGTGACTGACTGTGTAATGACAGGGCAGAAGACAGTGGTATGTGGGCGTAAAGAATGCACACCGCACATGGCTGAACCCCCCGTCTCTCCAGTTTAAAAAAGGCTCTGAATGATTTGCTTTGTTGGTGGCAACAACCACAGATTGCGATATGACTTACAATTTATCAGAGCAGGAAATCTGAATCTGCCAATGTGTGAACTACTGAAATGACTTCAAGTCCAGAGGGATCGCAAGGTGAAAAAATGCTTTTAATCCTGGTTTGATGTTTGGAAGTGCAAATCTATGGGGCTGGGTGGGTAGAAAAAAAAAACAAAAAAACACTAGATAAATCGTAGTCTTATTCTTTTTGGTTCTGTGGATCCTCATATCAATATTTTCAATTAGTTATGTTACAGAAGAGCAAATTAAAAAGAGTTACAATCCATGCTGTGACAGGCTCCGGCCCCTTCCTGACCCTGATTGGCAATAAGCGAGTCTACAAAACAGATGGAGTTACATGATCTCAAATTTAAATGTCATCTGTAAGCTTAGCCATTCAGCATGAAAATACGGTTGCTAACAGGACAAATGTGCCCACCAAACTAACCAGACAGCAGTCAGATATGAAATCTGACGCAACTGGACCCTTTTCACTCGTGTGAGGACGAATTCCAACTCATTAAACCACTATGACCTTTAACATCTGTCTCATTACCAGACTGTGTCTAGATCTAATGATGAGGGATTATATTTACACATGGCACTAAAATGCATCACTGTTCTACAAACTGAAATATGGTTTCGCTTTCTGTTGACATAATGCAAATTTTCACAAATTACTTCCTCTCCTAATTATTGACATCCTCTCTTCAACTAAATGTTCTACTACATTTGCAGCCTGCCACGCTTTTTTTTTTTTTTTTTTGGCCGCTGCTTCCTGGTTGGATCCAGAAACAGTAAAAATGTTATTTCCATTTACACAGCTCCAATATGTGCATTGGAAACATACTGCATTGTTACTGTGGCCAAATGACTTTGTTTTCTGAATCTTACTTGCATTTTATGAGCATTTACAAGTGGACTTGGTTTTGTATGTTTGTTTTTTTCCACCCTATCCAGTTTCAGTCCAATCAGAGCACATGTTAACACCAGCTGTAAAGAGGGCAGGAGATTTGTGCGTTCTCAGTGTCTCTCCCTCTCGCTGAAAACTCTGTTGGACATACAGGAGAAACACTTTGTGAATCAGTGAGCTTGATGCGTCATATCTAGACGAGAGGGGAAAGGGCACAAGCACGGGCGATGACTCACCTTCAGTTTTCAGTCGTGTGAGGACAAATATGAGATAGTTGTTGAAGTCAGGGAACTGGTTGAGTTGTTCAAGTTTCTAGCATGCCAGTTAAGGACCGTTTCACTGTGATCATCCAAACTCAGCAGCCCAGTTTAAATCATGAATTGACTCTAAATTAAAATCTACATGGAATTACTTTAGTGTCCTGAGGGCACTGGTAAGCTGAAATAAATCTCAAAACACAGGTACCAACCACATATGATCATGATGTTGTGAGACTAAATTGTAGAGATCATACGGCACAATCATTTTGGATTGGGTGCAAATGGAAAAGCAAAATATTTTCTCGGCAGTGGAACTAAATTAGAGACAAAAATTTCCCCTCAAGTAAATTAACATGGGCTGTGCTGTGCACATCCATAATTCACACTGTAGCAGGATACTTGTTGGACAGCTCTCTGTGTGGCTGTGTTGGGCGACTGTGAGTCCTTGAGGAGTTGGAGGACCTGCTGAAGTCCCTGCTCATCTGGCTGCCACTCCATCCTGAGGAACACACACACACTAATGAATTCACAGATCACAGTCAAGTAGATAATTCCCCATGCTTTCTTGATAAGCTGCCCAATTCATAAGTAGCACTGGAGGAAAATAGGTCTGCAAGTGGTCTTTGCTTTGGATCAGACAGTATGAATACAAACACCATCAGTCAGATGTCAGTTGGATGCTTTTCTGCATCATATCCAAAGCACAACACATAGAAACAAAGTTAAGAAAGGAATAGAAAGGAAACTTTATATTCAAGTGACTTTGTATAGAGGTCAACTAAGGCTCTACCGCGCGGAATTGAAGTGTTTGTTGACATTTTAACACCTAGAATAATTCATAAAGACAACAATCAGATGGTTGGTAACTTTATCACCCATCGGTTTGATGTCATTGCTACCACTTAGGATCAACGTAGCTTGTCTAAACTTAAGTACATTCAAGGCAGTTCTTCACTTAAAACTACAACCGCCAAGTGCTGAAAACAAACCGCCGAATAACATGGATCGAGGTTACAAACTTAACAGGTGTTATTAATTCTTATCCCATTGAAGATAGATCAGCTGATCGTGTACCACACGGCTGAAAAAACTAGCAGCAAGACAATGGCCATATGTTAGTTAATTATACGGGACAATACGAAGGTGAGCTGCGCACATGGTGAGGGGTGACGGTGGGCAGCAGGCAGGCCTGTGCTGCGCCGCGCCGGCTAGCTCTGAGTCGCCATGGACAAAGACTTTGGTACCGGTTAAAACCCACAGCAGCAGTTTGCCTCGGGGTGCCTGCATGCCAACACCTAAAATATATTTGGAAATCGGCTTGCGGCACAAAAAACGAGGACATTGGACAACACAACCAGCAAAATCTCTCAGTGACCCGGCTTAAGCGTTCTAATCCTCCCCACCCCCACGACACCCGGCCACGACACCGGTACTAGACTTGTTTACCGTTAGAAATTTAATAGCATTATAAAGTAAACATGAAACCGAGAGCTGAGGTGTAAACGAGGAATCGCGATCAAATGTGGCAGCTCGGAGAGATAGAAGTTATCAGGAAGGAGCTATGTAACGGGACAGCCTTGTGCGATTCTTGGCTAGCCGCCCATCGGCATGGTTATCCTTACATTATACTCTCTAAGCTAGTAATCTTTCCCCTCTTCAAGTCCATGGTCCTCTGGCTCACTGCTGGGATTAGAAACATTTAAAGATCATTTAATAGCAAACGGGCATGTGCAAATCACAGTTGAGCTGTTTCTACGAAACATGCCCTTCTTGCTCAGGCCTGGTCGACAGGGCAGACCCCGCGGCAGAGTGGTCAAAATGTGCCGAATCAAAAGCATGAAAAATGTACTATTAACCCCGTAACCTACCGCAACTAAGTCACACGAACGGATCCCATTAGGCAACGTTAATATCCGAGTGGTCGTCCAAGAGTATTGTCGTTCAGATTATATTGTGCGCTGTTACAAGGTACAAACTTGCAAAACACGTTTTGCTAGCTGGCATTAGCTAGCTGCTAAGCTGTCTGGACAGGAGACTTAACTGGCGGTGTTGCTGTTACAGGCTAGGCTAAAGCTACACCGTACGTTAGCTATTGGCTAACACATTCCAACAGCCGAAGTTCACAGTAACAAAGTAGCTAGCTACCCAGACTACCTGATCCCTGTCACATTTGTTAACAATGTAAAATGAAGAAAAGTAAATTTGTAATTATACGTTACGTACAATGTTGATTTGTAGGTTGAAATATCAGTACGGGGCCGCTCTTCTCTCGTGCTTCGTAGCGGATCCTCGCAAATCGTTCAAACGAACACGCCGATTGGAATTGGCCTATTCCGGCTTCCGTTGACTGCGTAGTCTTCTACCAACTTGTGGGAGTAGTGTAGTAGGAGATGGCCATAGTTGATTAGGTTGCAGTGAACGGAGGCGCAATAAATAACAGTTGGTTCTCTTGTGTCAATTATCCAAAACAGAAGATTTAAAGAAAGAGCGGAGCTTTCAGTTGAATTTCAAATGTCGAGCTAAGGTGTTTTGGGTATAGCCAATGAAACGCAATTATTTTTCGGCGATATAGCCCTGTGACTGTGTGTGTGTGTGTGCGTGTGCAGCCTTTAGGGTACTCAGAAGCTACTGACCTATAACATGAAAAAAGAATTCACTTAGAGGATCTGCTACTAAAATAGTGAAGCAAGAGGTTTCACTTCAATTATAGTAATTGATGGCGCTTAACTAAAAACTACCAAGTCTAAAAGAGTATTTACAGAGTTTCGTAGTAGAACACCCCATAATTATACAAAAATGTCTAAGCATGGACACTAAATAGTAACATTCAACTGGGCATACTTTTTAAAGATTATCCCAAAAAGAGATGTTTTAGATACAAACCATAAATACCATGATACTGACTAGGCTAACTGAAGTGTGAGACTTATTTGTCATCTCAATAATAAATAATTGTCTCAATAACAAATAAGTCCTGACATTGGATACTTGTGCTATGTGCTCCAACAAAGGGAGGGATCACTCCAGAACATTATAACGTAGGTTACTGCAAAGTCAGCAGTCATTTTTGTCTAAATGACATTAATTGAATTTACCTCTTCCTCTTTGAATTCTGCTTTTGATTGACTGACTGAATGTAATGTAAGAAATAACAAACAATTTTAATACTGAAAATGACAATGAAATGCAATTGCACACCCGTAAAAAAAAAAAAAAAACTCAAGACAATGTTTTATCCACACATTTTACAAAAATATTAAAAATATAAAACATTTGAGATGAATATACAGAAATAAGAGGTGGTCAGCATCATCATCCTTCCATTACTTCCACAGCAGTTGGCATGAAGTGCTTCTCATAGCCTGAAATGAACTCCTCTTCTTCCAATGAGCTCAGAGAATCCTCGTCATTCTCCTCATCAGAGTCAATCATTTTGCTGTAATCCCCTCTTCCACATTTGTCTGTCTTTCCCCTCCCCTCCCCTCCGACAGCCTCCTCCTCCTCCTCCTCATCCCCATCCATGTGGGAGCGCTCGTCTCCCACCAACTGTCCAGGCAGTCCATCGGAGCAGGAGGATTTCTCCGAGCGGGACTCGAATGTCTCTGGCGGGCGTTCCACTATCTCCAGCTGAGAGATGTTGGGATGAGGCTCAGAAATGGGGACGCAGATCCAAGCCAAGGAGTCGTTAAACTGCAGGGACAGCACACACAGGAACAAGAGCTGCTCGTTACATTTCAGTTAGGGACAATAAATAGGAATGGGATGATATATATCCAAATTTGATATAAGAATGTGTGTGTAGAGCAGAAAAATGAAACATAATAGGTATATTTTATACTGCTGTAGTAACTGTAAGTGAGACGGATTTCCCATCACAGTTTTCACAAGCTGCCCATTGAAATAATATCTGCACTTTATATTGACATTTTTAAATTCATTACATTCGAGCAACCCAATGTCATTGGCAGAGAAATAAACCTAATTATGCACATTTATACATAGTTGTCGTCCACCTTTTTTACTATGGCATATTCTGCATGTTGAATCGTGAACTTCAATAATAAACAAACAAAAATAAATAAACTCTTGGCATTTTGCATTGTAGTCTCAGAAACCCAGCCCTTGTTTTCTTTTAGCCTTCATTATGCATTATTCATTAAGGCTAGTTTAGTCGATATGTGGTTATAGATGGGTCAAGCTGTCGTCAATAGAATGGGCTTTACGCACAACGGCAGAACAAAACCATTATTCAAGATTCAGTGAAAATCTTTAATCTGATATTAGACGCAGGATGATTCCCGTGAAGGCAAACGGCTCAACGTGTCGTCCACTGTCTCACCTGGTGCTTCATCTGTCTGAAAATGTGGCTGTTGCGTGGGTCTGGCACTTTCTCGTTGCAGCACAGAGGCATCAGGGGACAGGCTTCATTCTCTGCCCTACAGGCAGACACATTAGGGTCAAAAACATAAAGCGACAGAGACTCCTCACTGACTAAGAATATCTTACAACGCTTTGACAGATTGTTTTAATGACCCAGAGACGGCGCTGTGCGGACTGAAGGCAGTTAACCCTGAAAATTCCCATACAGTGTTTTTGTTCACATCAACATTTAATTAGATAAAAGGATTGAACTGATTTTTTTTCCCGAACTGTATTCACACTTTCAATTCTGCCACTGCAAGTAAAAATGTTTTCCTGCTTTGTAAAATGATCTCCGCTGCTGTAAAAGGAAAGTATGAGACAGGATGATGAATGCTTCTCTGGTAGCAATTAGCTATGAGAATGTAAAATTTTGTGATGCAGAGAGGTAGGAGAAGAGAGCCTGAGAGACAAAACACACAAACTGCCTGAGTCTTGAGCAAGGGAATTTTCTCACCTGAAAAAATTAATAGCAACGCACACCAAGACTGCTAAAACCACAAATGTTGTTATTAGCAGGAGTGTTATTCCGTAACCTGTGAGAGAGAAAAGCAAAGAGAGAGAGAGAGATTCACCACATAATCTAGTTAATGATTTCTTCCCTGATTGCTTATCAAAAACGCTCCTTAAAAACTCTTAAACATCCGTTCTCATGCATGTTATCATCAGCTCTGCATGTTAATAAGAAGTGACACGTGGTAAAGATGTGATACCGTACCGATGGACACCTGGTACTTTGTTTTGAAGTCCGCGGTGGCGTTGAGTCCGGGCCCGGCCTCGGTCACAGCCCTCAGCCACACCACATAGTCCCGACCTGGACTGAGATTCTCCAGCAGATAAGTCACAGTTTCTTGCCCAGGGGACACACTCACATTGTACACTAGGAGAAAAAAACATAGGACGTTGTAAGAACGCTTAAGTAATCTAAATACCTTAGTTAAGATAAAAACACCAAAACATTGCGAATCATACTTGTTTTTTGTTGTCTTGTTTTCTTTCCCTTTGTCTTGTTTATTCTGTTAAAATTTCTATCCTTTCTCATTTTATACACGCACATTGATTTATTGACATCTTTGCTAAATTTCCTAAGTTACTAATAAAACTCATTTAAAAAATATCAAGTTACTGATTTAAAAAAAATTACTAATTTGAAAATTACAAATTAGAAAGGGTGACATGGGGCCTGGCTGGTATTGTTTTTAGCATTGTCATTTTTATTGTTTAAAAAAAAAGCCTTCAGTTTTAGATCAAAACATAAAACACATATATCTTCGCGGGATATTCAGTGATAAAATGTCCTACCTTAGAATTTTCTTCCTTTCCAACATCAGTTATGGTTCTCACATGTCCTTTAACAATTATTCCACAGGTATCATATTATCATATAGTTGGACTGTACCTTGGCTGTCGACTCCGATCTGGTAGTACAGAATCACTCCTCTCCTCTGGGCCACTGGAACCGGCTCCCAAAACAGGGTGACATGGGTGGCCTCGATGTCGCCGATGTTAAATGAGGACACCGCGGAGGGGGCTGAGAAGTGATTGAAAGAGTGACAAGAACAATTGAAGGAAAACAAATCTTTAGAGATGACTGCAAAAGGACAAGGGCTCCATGCAGAAATACATACTTCCGTGACGGGAGTATCCAATCACAGATGAAAGGTGACGTGTGTTTCCGTCGTGTGTTACTGCAAACACTGACACTTTGTAGGCTGTGTAATTCTTAAATTGACCTGCAGGTGAAGACACAGACAAGGGTAAGGGGCAAAACTGCTGCTGGGAAACATAAAACCAGCACAGGAAAAGAACAACCTCAAACAAAGCAAAGCTTGCGAACATGAACAAGAGTGCCAAGAATATAAAATCTAAACACTGCAGAGTGACCTTTTTTACATTTTTGCTCTTTAATACTTCCTGATGTTGCTGCATTGGATCTTTGTTTTTGTGAAACACACCTTTTAAAGTTCCTGTCACTTGGCTTTTGTTCACTCTGATCCAGTCAAATCCTTCGACGGGAGAAAGTCCCGCCTGCTTGTACTGCACCACATATTCCTTCAGGTTGTCGGAGAGTTGAGGAGGCGGATCCCAGGACACGGTGAGGCTCTCTGAATTCATCCTGAGACCGATAGCTTGCTCATCATTCTGTTTACCTTAGCCAAGAGACAAACGGCCGTGTTATTTCTGCCTCGCCACGCAGAAAATCAAAGAATGGAGGGACTCTGACTCTCAGGCAGAGACACAAATAAACAATAGATTGCACAAATAGCATCATAGTAGCATCAAGTTTTACAATATTAAAGTATGCCATTAGAAAGTTCTCGGCCTTCTCCCTGCACGCTACACACACTGCAACATAAATTCTAGCTGTCATTATATAATCCAAAGTATTCCAAATTATATACCTGGCACTGGAATATCGAGATAAGCAGGAGATGTAGCACCAAGCTCGCTGTAGGCCGACACAGTCACTGCTGCTACTCCCTTCAGAGAGGAGTTGAGGTGGCATCGCATCTGATCGCACACAAACTGGTCACGTTCCTCAGCTCTGGTCATGTGCAGCAGCGTACCGTTACTGTTAAACCGCTTGACATCATATCCCAGAATGTGACCGCGGGCCTGCTGTCGGGGCAGCTCCTGGGTGAGAGCAGGGGGAGAGGAGGGGGACGGGTCAGTGTTGGATAAAGTGTGTGATGTTTCAAGCCAGGAACAATCGAGTTTGGGTAATTTGTTTGCATACTTTCAACATCAGGACGCAGTCATAGCTTCTTGAGGATATTGCACAGTCCCTCCATACATCGAGCTGCCCGACAGGCGCTGGAACAGAGAGGAGAGAGAGAGAGAGAGTCATCAGAACCAAAAGCAGGTTCATTATCTAGCCACAGTAATGCAGAATGTGAGAATTCATATGGAAACTAGTGAAGATTTAGATTTTGTATGCTGTAGTTCTTTATAAAGATGTAAACAACTCTGCATTACCTTTATTTTACAACTTATATCTGGTTGGTTTAATGTGGTTGTTTAACGTATATTCTAAACACAGACATAAATTCCAGTACAAACCCTAAAATTGTGGCATAACTATCAAATGGCTGAAGATATAAGAAGATCAGGATTATAAATATCCATTTTACTAATACTGGAACAACAAATTGATGTTACAAA
>OMLF01020993.1:5812-18332 GCA_900302615.1 Holocentrus rufus | reverse complement strand
AACTGGCAAAGAGATAAAACAAAAAAAAATGCCTCCAAATTAGCTGGAAAGATAATCAGGCTAAGAGCTTATGCTGACATCATTTATCATCAGGCGCAGGTTTTAGCTGCCCTACCCGCTGTGGCGTGTGTATGGGCGACAGGGTCTCCAGGTCTGACATGGGGAACTCGATGCCTTTCCTCTTCAGCTCCTCGTAGATGTGGACCACGCCCGTGAGGTCCGGACTACTCCTGAACGCGTCGGCCCACGCCTGAGAGGGAAGGACGGCGAGGAAAGGGTTAAGGGACGTGGGGGGGAAAAGGCTGAGACAAAACAAAAACAAAGACCCGCGGGGAGGACAAAGCGCGGGGACGGCGGAGTGTCGTAAAACCGGCCCCGGCGCTCTCTGATCGTTTCTGTTGGAGCGCATTCTCTCGGCAAAACCACAGAGCTCTTGGCTTCTGTCGCGGCGGCTAAAGCGAGACTGCGCCACAACAACAAATCAAAGGCACAGAACACTCTTTAAAAAAAACACAATACATTTACGAGCACTTTGAAGGCAACGTGAGTTCTTGGAATTGGAGAACGCTGCTTAGTCACTTAAAGAGAAGTTTGGGCTAAATTCAAACTTAGAACAACTGCTGGATGTTTTGGTCGAAGTTTGTCTGAATCCAAACTGTGTCTGGGAGGAGTTCAGCTATGATGAATCAGTAATTTGTTTTTAGCCACTGCATGCTTCATCCTCACACAGGTACACACAGCCACACCTGGGAGCTGCACAACACAGACCGCAGTCCTCTACTGTTGACCAACTGGGGATTAAAAGTCTTGCTCACACATAATAGATGGTGGAGGATGGGAGTGTGTTACTTGCTAAAGTCTCCCCTGTAGATTTTCCTTCCTGGTCTTCCTGTCACAAGGTTGCTTTTTTAACCACTAGACTCCCAAGGAATGGTTCGATTCTCCCTCATAACAAGGGCTGGGAATTGGGAATTGTATCACAACACTAAGCCATGATATGAAGCCTGAGGAGTTTATCTAGAGTCAATACAGCGCTGCAAAAAAATGACACGGCAATATCAAGCTGTATCGATTTTTTTTGCACAGCTACAACCACAGTTCCCTCGTGGATTCGCGCTCCACCTGTGGTCACATGGCCTCCCTGAAGGAAATAAGAGCGGCCCACTTGAGCCTGCCAGGGTTACCGGAGCTGGACCAGGTAACTAGAGAGGCTCTCAGGCTGAAGCCCTGGAGACACTGTACATTCCCCGAGGCTCTGCATGCGGATGACAGGACACCCCCTGGACCGCTGCAGAGCCACATGCACCGTAATAAACACCTCACACCTCGCTAAGCACGACATTACGCACACGCATTTTTATTTTATCGACTCCATACCTGGATTAAAGCGAGGACTTTGTCTTGAACAATGGTGGGAGGGTTGTTTTTAGGGGAGATGATTTTAACAAGCACGCCATCAATGAAGTCCCTGCTGGTGACGAGGGCGTGGAAACGATGGCCGCAGTTCTTCACACACGTCTCCAGGACCTGTTTGAAAACATGCCATTAATAATAAACAAATCTTCTGCTATTGGCATCACAAACAATCTAAAGGTGCAGCAACAAACTTTCAGTGTCATAATACCAGAATCCAGTGGCCTGGTGCAAACATTTACAAAAGAGTAATAAGCCTTTTCCGCTTTTTACTCATTCATTTTCCATGCCTGTTTATTTCTATTCAGGCTCATGGGGCGGCTGGAGTCTATCCCAGCATGCAATAAAATTAAAATGTTATCAGGCTAGCCAACGGCCCGATAACACTTTATTACATTGGATCTGCAGAGGGATGCACCTGCCCGCTATTTGTTTGTGATGCTTAGCCAAAGTCATACAGCTCCAACACCCAGTATCCAAAGGTAAACAGGCAGAACACACAGAACTTTTCAGAACAAAGCTAGACTGATCTCAGTAATTTATGTTGTCAACAATAACGCTGGAACAGGCCGAAACGTTAGCACTGTTGTCGTTGGAACCTTCTTCCAATTCTGATGAAGAATGACTCAGGTGAAGTGGCCTATTGCTAATGTCTTCTGGTAATATCCATCATATTTTTTATGATTCACATCATATCCTTCCCCTTTTTGATCTATGTGTTTTCCCTCCCCACCCCTGCCTACTCACCGTGAGAGCCAGCATCACCTCCCTATAGTTCCTGTTGCCGTTCAGCCTCTTCTTCACTGCCCTAATAGCATCTTTTGGCCTGCACACATACACAAAACACACACATCAACACACACAAACACAGAGGGGCAGTGCAGCAGATGCACAAAGCTTTCAAATGGATTGATATAACGCTCCAGGCTAATAAACACATTTACTGTGAGAGGTATAAGGAGTGTTTTGCACTCTTAAGACAGGATGTGGTACATAAGTTATAAGAAAGCAAAGTGGACTACTAGCTGTTAGGTACATGTTAATGATTCTTTGACCTGACTCACTCTCAGTGTTTATGCTGTGATCCTTTCACAGCAAGACACTGAAAACAGTAATAATTTAATTTAAAATACTGTTAGACCATATTTTCCTTGTAGCAGTGGGTGTGTGACCCCACTGAATCCATCACAGAGGAAAAGGCACAGCCAAAGCTTTTTGTTACAGATTCCAGATATACTGTGTGGTGAGCTAAGGTCACCTAACCCAGTTTCCAGCCCACTAATCAAACAAGAGTTGGACTTCATACACAGGCTTTCTTGTACAAGGTTAATGAAGCAGCCAGATAAGGAATGAGGCCTTGGATAATTCCACCCACAAATCCAGAGCAAGGCTTCTTTCCTTAGTATGCCACAGATAAGGACAGATAAAGACAGTAATGATCCTCTTAGTTTGTCATATAGATGTAATGTACTAGTGAACAGCAAGCAAACAAGGAAGACTGTCTGCAACCCGGGCAAGAGGGACAGTTAATCATTAACAGATATTGATATTGATTGATTTTGCTCTGGCTACTGACCCATCCTCTGTTTCATTTATGATGTCACATATTTCCATGTTGAGGGTCCAGTCCTCACTTTGGAGGGAGCCATCAGTGGCTCTCTCTGAAAGACAAACATGTAGATAGAAACTCAGCTATGGTGGTGAATACATTTCATTATAATGCAAGTCTAGCCTTTGAAGCTAATGCAACGATGACTGCTGACTGGTGGCTAGCTAGTTTAGCTAACATTAGCCGTCATTCAAGGCAGGACTGTTTTGTCTCTGCGCGGATCGCAGCGCAGCTGAACGTTACCGTACAAAATAATCACAAAACAGCTCACTCCCTCGTTATCAACTGTAATCTTAGCATAATCACTGCAGATCTATGGTAACCTTAATCAGTCACTAGGCGGCTAACCGTGGCTTACCAGCTGTACAGAACTCATACACGGACCTAGCTTGCTAACGGCAGCTAGCCAGTAAATGACAACGCCATGGCAACCGAGCAACCTACATATCCTAGACACGTATATTCATCTGCATTAAATGTCATTTCTGAATTTTCTGGTTACATACCAATGCAATGCCCCACCGGGGTACTGTAAGGATTTCCCAAAAGGAACTCCATCTTGCTCGACAACAAGAAGTCAGTCCATGGGATGACTCTTGGGAAAGCGTACGCGAAGTTCCGCCCACTGAGCAATGTGATTGGCCAAGAAATCCTGACCGATAATTTGATTGGACAGCTAGAACACCCGTCACAGGACTCGGGAAATTGTAAATAAACGGCATCAAAGGTTGCATCAACACCACTAAAATTGATGTTTCATAATTTTAAGTCATATTATAACATTGGAAAATTAATCCTGAAATTCAGATCACAAAATCTGAAATAACTTTAATTTGAAAAAACATGGCAATTTTTTTTCCACTGCAGTGGGAAAAAATTTAGATAAACTTAAATTCATAGTTGACAACTCATGGACAGGAAGCAAGAGACACATATAGGTCTGATTATTCCATTTTGTTGATTTATTTCTACAGTAACAACAAAACTGTCAACTTTGCACAAGAAAATGACCACTTGATGAGCCTGTGGGGGGATTTCTGCTGAAACTGAGCTTTGTCTGGAAACTGCACTGTGCAGCGAACATGCTGATGAGTAGGCTATCTCTGGATACTGAGCACAATATTCCTCCCCTCAACATCAGCACACTGAAAATGCCAGAATGTGTGCTCAGTGATTGATGGTAAACTTAGCCAATTACAGAAAAATACTTTGAATGCGGGTTTTAATTGCATAGGGGTATATCTTTGCACCTACAGTATGCCTTTACCAAATGCTTTCCATAGAGTACAGTTCATATGGATAGTGCTTACTGTTGGGACTGCATATGCTCTTTGCTGTATTCAGATGCAGCGAGAAAGAGTGCCGAGGGAATTAACATTCCACCGCCAAACAGACAACAACATTAGTCACTGTTCTCATGGAACCATACACAGTGTCCAAAATGTCACGGATGACTGAGAAGCGACTCAAAACACAGCGATGGGTGTCACACTTGGCAGCTGCCACATATAAACACTGTTAATAAAGCCAAGCAGCCAGTGTGATTTTACTGGGGGTGAAATGACTCTGACACTTTAACAAATCACTGACAGAGCAGCTGTCACCGCTAACCAGAACAGACACGATATGTTGTTGTTGTTTTTTCTCCACTTGGAAGTACAAGCACTGATAAAATGACTCCCACAGAAACAGGGTTACTCCTTAGTTTGAGGGCAGGTTCACAGGGTGATTTCTGAGAGTTTTTGTGTTTGTGTATTTAACACTGTGCTGCTCCCAGAGCTCCTCGTCCCTCTCAGTCCTGCAGAAGTTTGCGTTTGACAGTTGAGCTCTCGGACGACAGGTGAACGAAAAGAGCCCCGGCAGCAGTCCGTGCCCTCAGCTCATACATGTCGTAGTCGTGGGCCCACTCCACGTTCCCCCAACGCTGGATCTGTGGAGGATGGCAGAGGAATAAATACAGAATGAGAGAAGCTGTCTAAAGGAAGAGCAAGAGTTCAAGATTTGCCGATTCAATGTGTAGAGTTACAAGATCAAAAAAAAAAAATCATAACCAAATTAATTTTGTGACATCAGTAGAATTCTCGTAAACAAACGAGACCACAACTGAAAAAACTGTCAGCCTCTACAGGTGTATACACTGCATTTTATATTGTGTGCAAACAGATCAGATTGGACAAGCAATCTGCTCGATTACTTTATGGCACAAAAGAGGAAAATGGTGCTGTTATTCCAGTGCAAAACAAACAAAACAATACAGCGTATTGAGTATTGAGTACAGAGTATTGTGATGTTCTTTGTTGACAAAACTGTATCGAGTCTCTAAACCCCTGCTCTGTGGTCCTACCTGGTATTCCTCCTCCAGTCTGGACAGCAGCACAGCCTGTTCAACAGTCAGATGTCTGTCAATCACCCCAAACGACAGCACGACCGACTTCAGCTGGGTGATCACATACTCGAGCCCTGCACAGAGGAAACCATATCACTGTATAACACGGTTTTCCCACTGTGTGCTGTTACAACATTTCTTCACTAAGGTACAGAATTACAGATCACCTATCACTCTCAAGTGTCACCTACACATCTTACAAATCCATTCCAGTGTGATTTCAAGTTAATCGTGGCAGTTTTTACATGCATTGCATTACCTGCAGTCAATTCCAAACAGCACACAAAACAACACTGAAGACTTCTAATTCAGTTGTTAAAAGTATTTCATATTTTTAAAGAGTTTGTTATTGTTAGGAGCGCTTATCCAAGATGAGTGTGGAGATGTTTTACCTGTCAGGGACCAGAAGTTGTAAGAATTAAGGTGTTGCCGGAACGTATCCTTGGTTGTCTCTGGGATCTCTGGACCCAGTATACTAGAGGAGGAGCCAATAGCTACATTGTATCTGCAGTTGAATAGTGGGAGACAAAAACATTTAGAAAAGCACTTATTACAGGTTGACTGCTCACAGAGCTTCATTTGCAACACATCCTGTAGGAAGCTGATATGCAGATATTGAGAAATGCCCTTTGGACTATTGGTGCATCACCACTTGGAGGGCTTTAAGAATAAGTCCAGCCTTTATGCAGAGATGCATTTATTCACCTGTCTTCTATCCAGTGCAGCACAGGATCCCACTCATTCCTCTGTAGCTCAACCAAACCAGGAGGCTCATCCACTCTGTAACTGCAAGGTATCAGCAGTGCTGTTAACATGTGCAACCACTACAAGTGCATAAAAATCTACATGAAAATCATCATCATTACAGAGGTCAGAGTAATAAATGACTGAATGATCGTCATCTATATTTAGACTCAACAGGCTCATGCAAAAGCGTGAATTAAGAGAAATACCAGATCGTATCAGTCTCCAGGTACTTGAGAGCAGCGTTGATCATTTGGTCCTTGTCACGTTGGGTGGGATTGTCTATGGCTGTGTTGCACAGCGTGGTCTGGAGGGGGGAAAAAAGTCCCAATGTTAGTGTTTGTCTCTCAATTAAATTCTCACTTTATCATCTGTTATTTGTATGAACATTGAGAATAACTTCAATACATCCTTTTTGCCCTTGAATGTATGTGTGTGTGTTTCGCTGCCTGGGCAGTGGAGAATCTGGGTTACTGCAGTTCCCAAAACATAATATCATTACATAATCTCTCTCTCTCTCTCTCTCTCTCTCTCTCTCTCTCTCTCTCTCTCAGACGCACACACACTAAATCCTATCCTATCAAAGCCCGCACCAGATGCATGGTGTAAAATTTGAGTGTGTCCCTCTGAGCATCCCACTCCGTTGCCACGGCGATGGCCAGGGCTTCATTTGGCACCGTGAAGAGCTTCCCTCCTGGTGTTTTCAGTTTCCTCTGGTCTAGGTTGATCTCATACAAGCCACCTAAACATTTTTTTAAAAAAGGAAAGAGGAGCAGAAAGAGAGACTCAATGTTCATTGCATGAGTTGAAAAAAAGAAATAGCCGGAAGGTGCTTTGAATACAAAATCGTGAAAATATTTCATTGATGGCATGCCACACTTGAAATCTCTTGAAATCATTAATAAAGACACTTTTATTTTTTTGGAGTGCACTGATTTTTCCTTCCATGTGATTTTGTTGTGATAATAGCACTGGGATTACACGAATAGCATCTGTCAACATACCTTCACCTTGGGAAATGCTGACATCTTCATAAAATTTCTTCCTCTCTGTTAATAGCAAAAATACCAAATCAGTCGACCTTGCAAATCAGGTTCATGCATCCTGCAATATGCTGCAGGCAGAATTACCTTACCTGATGTGGCTGTGGAGTATGCATTGCGATTCAATGGTGTTTTACACAGCTGACCTCTTGGGCATACACTGCTGAGTGAAAGGGCATTTCCTAAACGACTCTGCAGCTTAACAAGGCTCCTCAACATAGCGGCAGTTAAATAAAGGCGTGATATATTTAAAGTTTTCACCAAATGCCCCACTGAGAGGAGGGTCGACAAGCTAGGCTACCTATTTGGTGGCTATGATAGAGCTCATTACTCAGTTACTGGATGCAACATTGTGCTTACACAACTGAATATTCAGAGATTTCGTAAGCTGCTAATTAGAAAATAGGCTATTTCTCTACTTTATGCCATGCATTGTCTCTTCCCCGGCGTTCAAAACAAGCAGGTTTGCTCCGAAGCATGCGTATGACCTTCCGTGTGTGACAGATTGTACAGTTGAATAATTTTACGACTGGGAATTGTAGTTTTGAAAGCGCATCTACGCAGCCCGCAAAACGAACGTCTCGTAACAGACAAAACTACAGCCAGGAATATCCCAGAAAGCCTTCCGCAAAATCGACCAATGAGCGTTGAGATTTTAGGAGGGTGAATCCAGTCGGCCAATGAGACGCGAGGATGCTGCTGCCTATGGCGCCGCGACGAAGTCCACTTACTTTTCTGGGCGCTTGGTGCCTGGCTAACTGAATTGTGAAGAAATTACGAGGGATTTGAATGTTGGTGGACCTCCGCAGTCGTGCTCTCAGTAGACGCCGACATAGTCCATCGCCCAGACGGCCACTGACAGCGGTCGGTGTCCAGCCCGCGATCCGAGAGCCATGCCTGTCCCCGCCAGATACCTCAGCAACTCCCCCGCCATGGCCTTCGCGTCCTCGGCCTCGCTTATCCCACCGCCGCCCATCAACACCCAGCAGCCCGGCGTTGTCACGTCGCTCCTGTACAGCGGATCCAAATTCAGAGGCCACCAGAAAAGTAAAGGCAACTCTTACGACGTGGAGGTTGTTTTGCAGGTGAGGTTGTAAACAGATATTTCATTAAGGCGGGCTGTCAGCTGACGGAGAGGCATTTGCTGATCTGTCAAAGGGGCGGTATGATGATTGACAGCTGAATCTAGGTTACTAATGGAAAATCAATGAGCCCAGGCCTGGTGTTTACGTCTAACTAATGTCAAATAAACACTGGGCATTTCCTCATATAGCCTACTGTTATAAACAAGCTGTATTAAACTAACTATGCAAAGGTTGCTAGCTATAGCTGCTCGGCTAAGCTGAAGAGATGCTGTGTAAGCTGGGGTGTGTGCAGCTGTATCTGCTCTAACACCATCAGATGCATTACCAGTCTCTGCTACATGAGTTAAACAACTTAATGCAGATGTGCAGTTAACAATAACACTGGATTTTTTTTATTGTATTCCCTTTTTTTAAGCATGTAACCATGGAGGATTCATACCTGTGCGGCTACCTGAAGATTAAAGGCCTCACAGAGGTGAGAAGAGCATATTCCTTTATTTCTCCAAAGACATAAATAAATCAACATCTGGCTACAGCTCACTGTATTTGCATCCACCTCACAAACAGGAGGCTGGCACAGCCCGACCCAGAACTGTGCCACTCTCTGTCTCTCTCTTTGAATGGGACAGAGTGTATTGCCAAACCCCTATTACAGAATTCTAGCAGCGTAAAGCTACCTTGGGAATCAGCAAACATACTTTACATAGCTCGCTGAACATGACGTAAGACGTTTTCCAGTTCATTAGTCCACCGGTAAAGTCAGCCTGCATCAGACCCACCAAGCAGCACTTGCTCCAGTAACATGGCAGCTTTTTAAAGGGGCAGTTGACAGCTGTAATCCAAGGGGGAGGGGAGGTTTTGGGGAGCTGTGCCAGATATTGTTTAAGAAGAGGTAGCTTCTGTCAGTGATGTCCTATTGAAAGGTCAGAGATTTAAGGAACAGCTCACCCAAAACACAGAACATATATATTTTTATATCTAGTGCAGTCTTTGCATCCAGATAGCTTCTGTGGGATTTGACGAAATTTCCAGTCTGGCGTGATATTCCCTGTCTCCTGTTATTCAAATACAATGGGGAGAATGGCAAACTGTATCTGCCTTCCCCCATATGAGTATAAATTATCGAAGGTTAGATCCAATTTGCCAGTATTCTTCATCAGGAAATAGTTCACGAGGATACTTTTCACCCTGGAGGGCTGGGGATTATGTCGACTGTCCGTGTCATGTGTTTTGGAAAGAGCTGCTGCTGTTGAGTTTTTCACATGTAAATTTTTGACAGTTTGAGCTCCAGAAATATCCATCCAACCCTATTGTATTGGGGTGAAGGGAGACATACTGGAAATCACACAGAAGCTATATGGATGGATAGATTTCCATAGACGAAAGTGGGAAAATAGCTTCTTTTGTATTTTGGGTGAACTGTTCCTTTAAGCTGATGTTAACCAGGAAAAAAAACAACAGCATTTGACGTGACAAAGAGTGTAACAGAGTGCAGCGTGCACCTGGGCTGGACCAGAGCGAACAGAGCACAACATAACCGCGTGTCTCTCACAGGAATACCCAACTCTGACCACGTTCTTCGCCGGAGAGATCATCAGCAGAAAGCGGCCATTCCTGACCAGGAAGTGGGATGCGGATGAAGATGTGGACCGAAAGCACTGGGTAAGGCAAAAGCTGGTTGATTCATAACCCTATCCCAGATTTTCCCTTTCATCCACAGCCGAATGGTTTACATTGTCGCTTTGTTTGTTAAGGGCAAATTCCAGGCGTTCTACCAGTATGCAAAGACGTTCAACTCGGACGATTTCGACTACGAGGATCTGAAGAACTCTGACTACATCTTCATGAGGTGGAAGGTAACGTTCTGCATCTTAAAGACCTGCATTCATAAGCGTCCGTCTTCCTACTGTCAGATCACGCTGGAAGAGAATAGCGGAGTGATTACGAAGCGCATAAGAAGAGATTTGCACGAGGCGTTGAGCTCGATCCGCCGTTCTCAGCCTTCGAGAGCCAAGAGTCTGCAGGTTTTCACTTCGTGTTCCCAGACACGCTACAGCAGCTGTTTTCACAGATAAGCTCTTCATGTCTGCTTGAATGTGCTCTAATTAGCGAAATCTGGCGGCGTAGTGTGTTTGGAAATATGAAATGAAACCCTGCAGATTTCTGGGCTTTGCCGGCACTTGTCGAGAAACGTCGAGCTGTAAAATATTCTGCCTGTGAAACGAGCTCGCTGTTTCTCAGCCACAGAGGTAGAGATGCAACAATATGAAATTTCAAAAATCACGATGATCGCAACCAAAATCATCACGGATTTCGATATTATTGTGGTCTTATGCTGAAAATATTAATAATTACTAACATATAGTCATCTAACATTGTTTTGCATCTAAAACACAAATTATCAGCACTATAAACATCAGCATATCAAATGCATTATGGGTAATTTGTGTCTGAGATGTCTGATCCTTTTGCACATGACCTTTTGCATTTGCTTTTCATGCACCATAATGGCACTTATTTGCAAAATTAAATTTAACTGCGGCTTCCAGTTTCTTGATTGTTTTGCTTTGAGAGCCTGTTTTAAAGTCCATATTTTTTTTGTGGATATTTGGTTGGACATTATGTTTCGCCAAAACTGCGACTTTCTAAAAACACGATGCTCAGAAACAACGATTAAAACTTAAAATAGTTTAACTAACTCCCAGATGTTGTATCATGATTTTAAACCTGTAACTGTTCTGCCCTCTCAGGAGCAGTTCCTGGTCCCAGACCACACAATCAAAGACATCAGCGGAGCTTCCTTTGCTGGATTTTACTACATCTGCTTCCAGAAATCCACAGCAACAATCGAGGGCTACTACTACCACAGGAGCTCTGAATGGTAAAACAGCACGACACGGGTTACCGGGATTATGTGGCGAAAGTGAATGAGCAATTACCGTCAAGCTGCTCTTGAGCAAGGCACTTAACCCCGAGTGGAGCTGCTCAGTAGTGCATCACTGCAGCAGCTCCCAGGTTAAGAGTGTGTATAACTGTGTCATGAGGAAGCAGAATAACGTAGAAGAGCAGCATGCATTCCTCGAGTGTCGTCACGCCCACACTTTGTTGTTTTTGGGTCCAGAACCATACAGTCAAGTTTTACTGTGATGCACTCGTTCTCACAGCTAAACCACAAGTTAACCAGGCCTTTTAGTGAAAAATCACAGGTACAATAGCTTGTTTGTGGGACAGAGTTTTGGTAAACTGTTCAGAGTGAACACATGAACAAATCAGTCTAGACGGTGGTTAAATGCAAGGTTTTTCAGGCATGTCAGATGTCAACATTCATCTCTTTATAACAGATAAAATCATGTCGTTTCCTGTATTGGTTCAGATTACAGTCTGACTCCTAACAAACTGCCCCGCTATTCACCTGGACGAGGACTGACATGCATTTCCAGGTGTCTCTGTTATTTGAATGAATTGTTCTCACCTGGCATATCATTTCCTGTTGGAGTGTATTGTAGGCTAGCAAGAAGCTGACGCAGAGTGAATAAAAATAAAAATGATGGGTATTGACATTTTAATACGGCCTGGATTGAAAAATACCAAACCTCATCTTTTAACTTGCCATCACTTCTTGTTTTTTTTCTTTGCTTTTATTCTAACGTGAACTGTCTCGTTGGCGTCTAGGTACCAGTCTCTGAACCTCACTCACGTTCCTGACCACAGCGCAGCCATTTACGAGTTCCGGTGACCCCGGCGTCGCAGCTCTTTCTGTCGGACAGAGACTTGAAAACTTAACGGCCCGCAGACGCTGCTGATGCTGAGGGGGGGAAGAGGAGGAGGAGGAGGAGGAGGAGGAGGGACACGGGATGGGAATTTGGGCTTTGGAGAAATGCAAACTGTTACATTTTCTATACGAAGTGGACGCGGCGTGTCGAGGAAGGAAGAGCTGGACTGCTGACGGACGAAGAGGTTTTTTTTCGATTTCCATTGGCTTTGAACGGACAGACGGACGTGTGTGTGTGGACGGATGGGCAGAAGGAAAGGAAGAAAGTCCCGCTTTGCTCCCAGGTTGGAGCTTGTAAAGTTAAAACCAGCAGCAGAGACTGGGTGTGATTTATATAGTGTACTCCTTTCTTCATTTCTTTCAATGTCTGGTTTAAAATGCTTGGCACAGTATCTTGGGACACTTTATACGCAAAGTTGGGGAGTTCCCCGTCTTTTTTTTTTTTTTTTTTCCCTGCTTTCATCCATC
>OMLF01020990.1:21629-36301 GCA_900302615.1 Holocentrus rufus | reverse complement strand
CTGAAGGCTCGCCAGCAACGCCGCCGCCTCCCCAACAAGGAGCTGAGCAAAGAGTTCAACCAGGAGATCCAGAAGACCGAGGACTGCCTGGCCGGTCAGAACCGCAGGCCACTGAAGATCGAGGACAGCCCGGCCAATCACAACCGACGGCCGCTGAAGACCGAGGACTCTTTGACCAATCAGAACCGCAAGCCACTCAAAACAGAAGACCCGGCCACCGCTCAGAGCCGCCGGCCCCTTAAAATCGAGGAGGCTCTGGCCGGTCAGAACAGACGGCCGCTGAAAACCGAGGACAGCCTGAGCAATCAGAATCACAGGCCAATCAAGACCGAGCTTGAGAGCGAGGGAGAGGAGCAAACGAAGCAGAGGTGGCCCCTCAATAACGGCAGCAGCGACCTCGGCGACTGGCTGCGTCACAGGGGGCGGGAGGTGAACGGGACGCCGCGCGGGTACTCACCACTGGGCTGGAACAGAAGCTCACCAATCACACCCATCTGTCCCCGCCCGCTCCCCTGCCGGTCTCCGCCCAAATGTATCCAGATGGAGCGCCACGTGATCCGGCCGCCGCCCATCAGC
The DNA here is from genome assembly GCA_900302615.1 of Holocentrus rufus. Lineage (NCBI taxonomy): Eukaryota > Metazoa > Chordata > Actinopteri > Holocentriformes > Holocentridae > Holocentrus > Holocentrus rufus. Next base: position 35,725 of record OMLF01020990.1, on the reverse strand, counting down.
CCCCCACCCGACAGACTGCCCCTGAGCGACGGTGAGACGCACGTAATGCGAAGGGAGGTGTGGATGACAGTGTTCGGCCACCTGACCCACAGGGATCTCTGCGTCTGCATGCGGGTCTGCCGGACCTGGAACAGATGGTGAGTGTTCGATGTTGTTGTGAACTTCCTGAGATCCCGTGGCGATCCTGAGGCGCCTTCGACGGCGCACGTGCCCGTAAGCGCGCGTCAAACCTGTTGTGTGCCTCCCCAGGTGCTGCGACAAGAGGCTCTGGAAGCACATCGATCTGAACCGCTGCAAGTCCATCACCCCCCTCATGCTGAGCGGCATCATCCGCAGGCAGCCAGTGGCTCTGGACCTCAGCTGGACCAACATCTCGAAGAAGCAGCTCAGTTGGCTCATCAACCGGCTGCCAGGTAAACATGGATGGAGGGAGAGAGGAAGACGCGGAAAAATGAACATTCTCGGTTTTCGACTGCTGATTTGGGGTTTCCCATTTATCAATTATTTAACAGCCAATTCCGTTTGAAAATTAGCTTCTGTTTGAACCCCATCCTGTTTGTTTTAATCAATACAATCTGTTGTCCCTGCATCCACATTGATTATCAATGTAATGCTTGTAGCTGCAATTGACAAAGCAAGAGAAAGTGGGGGGAATGGATGAATGTGTGTCTGTGTGTGTGTGTGTGTGATGCATTACAGGCACTAATGTACAGCCTGCAATGAATGGGCTCTAGTGAGATCAGCCGATAAGTTAACCAGCAATCCCAGAATCAATTCCAATAGCGCTGCAGTTTAAGAAATCTATTCACTTATATATCACTACATATTGACAATCCGGTGCAATTGCAATGGTTAATTTTCATGGAGTTGATCAATAAGGCCACTGCAGCCACATGAGTGGAAACATTGGATTTAACCACCCACATATTAACCAGCTTTATATACTTGACTTGGTGAAAACTGAAAACTTAAACAGAGTGTTCTTTCAAAATAGGCTATTTTAGGTGTTGATGAAAACAATTCCTCTATAGGATGCATATGAGTTTGCTTGGTTTGGAAATTAGAATTGAGTTGTTGTCTTTGTAGAAGTTTTTCAATTATGAGCTTGAGTTTCAGTAAATGCTCTTTTATGCCTCCTCCAGATGGATAATTGTGTCCCCGGGGTCTCCTGAACACTTTAGATGCTTTTCTTTGTTACTTATGCATTTCTTTTCTGGATTATGCAGTTACAGTAATTACATTAGCATAGGTATTGCATCTGTGTTTGTTTGTTTTTTTCGCCCTCAGAGACAGGAGAAATAGAAAATAGGGCACATTCACATGTCATTTTGAGATAACTCTGCAGAATATTTAGCGCGCTGTGGTGTGTTGGTGGTCATTGGAACAGATTTTTGCTCACAGTGGAACAATAAAAAATACAGAACTCATTAAAATCAGTCTTTTGTAACTTCAGCCAACATCCTGCATGTCCTTGCCGCTGCAGGTCTGCGTGTGCTGCTGTTGTCTGGATGCTCCTGGGTGGCCGTCTCTGCCCTTTGCACCTCCAGCTGTCCCCTTCTACGCACTTTGGACGTTCAGTGGGTGGAGGGACTGAAAGATGCTCAGATGAGGGACCTGCTGTCTCCGCCTACAGACAACAGGCCAGGTACCTGCACGCCTCAAACAAGATAATCTGTTTACACATTAAATGGCTTGTGCAATTTCTTTTAGTTCTCCTTACAGTTTAATTTTACTGATCTGCTCATCTGCCATCTTGCTTTGCCTCTTTGGTCTTTTGCAGGTCAGCTGGACAACAGGAGCAAGCTGCGTAACGTGGTGGAGCTGCGGCTGGCGGGGCTGGACATCACCGACACCTCGCTGCGCCTCATCATCCGCTACATGCCCTTGTTATCCAAGCTGGACCTCAGCTACTGCAACCACGTCACCGACCAGTCCGTCAACATTTTGACCGCCGCGGGCACCACGACCAGAGACTCACTCACCGACATCAACCTGTCAGGTGGGAGGCTGACTTTGGGCAGACAGCACCTCTGTAGACTGTTGTAATAAAATGAAATGAAATGTAAATTTGTCTACATTTTACTTGCTCTGTATTAGATTCATTTAATGAATATCCATCACTGACCACAGACGACAGTGTACTTCCAGTGCACCCATCTATAAATATTATAGATGTAAATAAAATATTTGTCCTGATGTAGTTTTATTCCCTCAGAGGCAAATGATTTAATAAAAAGAGATCCTGCTTTTTATTACAAAGAGAGGAGCTGCTCAAGAAGTGCCATAAATAATCAGATCCCATGTTTCCCGTCTTCCAGGGAGAGTTTAGTGCTTTTGTAGAGAAAAAAAAAACAGGAAAATTATGGAAGGAGCATTATGGATTTAAGCTTTCCAGTGGGTGCAGCAGTCTTAATATTTATCTGCCTCTCATTTCCATTGAAGCACATCAAAACACTGTTAATCGTGATGAAACCTTTGGGCTTCATATTCTTAAGGACTTATTAGTCCATGTGTTTAACAGCTTATGTTGGTTCAGGTGATCTGTTATGCATCGTTTGTTCCTTTCCTCCTAACCCCGTTTCCTCCTGTAGTCTGCAACAGAGTCACAGACCAGTCGCTGACCTACTTTAAGCGCTGTGGAAGCATCTGCCATATCGACCTGCGCTTCTGCAAGCAGGTGACCAAGGAGGGATGTGAACAGTTCATTGCAGAGATGTCGGTCAGTGTGCAGTTTGGACTGACGGAGGAGAAACTACTGCAGAAGATCAGCTAGGCGGAGGAGCGCTGAAGACCGGACCACTGGTGGTGATACTACTGTCCACACGGAGGCAGCAGATGTCTGTTTTTGATTGTATTTTCGTTTTTTATTTTTTTTATGGAGCAGGACGTTGTATTTCACAGGCCTCTGTGGGCTGTTTAACAGGCATGGGAGAAGTGTCTTTCTGTAAAATGATGTGAAGGGAATCTGTGCTGCTAAGCCAGAATGTTTTGTAAAAAAAAAAAAAAAGAAAAAAAGAAAAAACAGACATTTGAATCTGTGAAGGCAAGCAGCAGCCCACTTTATGCCTGAATATTGCAAAAACGTTTTTGTTTATGCTGTTGTTTTTCTGAAATCTTTGCACCTGTGTTTAAGTTATTTATTGCTTCAGGACTGTTTATGTTCTGTATTAAGATGTTTTAGTGTTGTTTTTTTTTTCTTTTTTTACAATGCAAAGATTATTATAGAATCATATTTTTGTATCAGAAACTGTTTCATAAATTTATGCAGAGTATTGAATGCACTGACGTACTGTATGGTACCATTTTAAATCAATCTGCATTACTGTTAAGCTTTTTATTGTGGAGAGGCAAAAGTCTGGGAATTTATTGCCGGTATAGTAGAATGGTAGCTTGTATTTGTGTGGGTGTTTTTATATTTTATCTGAAGTGCCAGAGTTCTATTTCTTATTGGACAAAGGCACTACACTTTTTGCTTTCCATAGGACTATATACTATATTACTGTGTCCATTCTGATGTAATGTCTAGAGGAAAAGGTTCAAATTATTTGCACTGGTAGATATGAATACATGTATTCATATATATACATATACATATATATATATACATATACATATATATATACTAGCAGATTTGTTCAAAGCCAGTATATGTTCTAATTCTGCTATTAGTTTGTAGCTATGGGCATATTAAGACGTAACTGCGTAATACTAAGGTCTCAGTCTGCAAACCCATCACACATGAGCATTATTGGTGCTTTGTGAAAATAACTTTCCAGCCCTGCATGCAGCAAAGATTGAAATCTATTCACACTGCGATCGAAAGATTTAGCAGCTGTCAAACAATACAGTCATGTGGTTAACCCTGTCTTTAGCTGAAATTTCAACTCTTTTTAAGGAATTGAAAAATGGTCTTTTTCTTAAAATTTGTTTGTTTTTTTCTTGTTTTATGACTGATTTGGAATTCCTAAAGATCAAAGAAGTTGTAAATCTGTGACATTAAATGGCATTGCCTGAATTGCTTGTAGAAAATTTATATACATAGTATTGTTCTCATGCCTATATTGATCATCTTAGTATTGGAAGTCTTGCAGAATATGGGTATGGGAACATGACTGCAGTTTCTTTAAGAAATGTGACTCACTGCAATTTGATGATGTCATAGGATTACATTGTCCTTAATCTTAGGGACTCTTATGAACTTTTTCATAGCTCACTAAAAAAAATATTGGTAAATTTTTGGTAAACTTTTTGCAAAAAAGTCCATTTCAGTGGAATTCTCTTTTAATGGGGATATGCAGTTCAGTGGGGGGATGTAAGTTTTGATAAATTTATGTTTTTTTATGAAATTATAATTGTCACCATGTCTCCTGGGTACAATATGAAATATTTTAGTACATTTATGTGTATGGTCTAATTGTACATAATATATTAAGTAAAGCCTCTAGGAAGAATTACATGACTTTTGAGATATTAAAATTAATTTTAAATATTGAACTGTCTAAATGTTGTTCATTTCTTGCTGAGGTAATCTGCAGCTTGTAATGTTTTGGATATTTTGAGCATTCTCTAGGGCAAGTAAACAAATTTGTGACAATATATCCCTTTTTCATTCTCAAAAATAAATATGTAATCAGATTTGGATTGGTCGTTAAAAGGGAAAATATTCCATGTGCCAGCCAAACAATATAATATCTTCAGATTAAACTGAACGCACCATATCACTGGTTTAAAGTACTGCATTTTATTCAATCTAATAAATCATTTTCTCTTGTTTACCAAAATAAAAAGGTTCAACATTCCAAAATATAAAGATCCAGGATTATGAGTGCTCATGATATCCTCCTACTCTGATATAGCTGCCCATGAATGACATCTTGGAGAAACAGCAGCATCAACAAACAGGCTTACAGAGTGACAGTGTCTGTTACAGTGCATGGTGTCAATGTCAGTTTTGGATCTCAAGCAGACTACGACTAAAATGTCAGAAAGCAAGATCATGACTCAGCTTTAATTGTGAGATGTGACATGATCAGAGGACTTTTTTCTTTCTTTCTTTCTTTCTTTTTTTCCTGGAGAGTGAGAAATTCATCTGACCAAATCCAGTGGATATACATTCTGAAAAATGGCATATTTTAAACCTCCACACGAATTAGAATTTTAAACAAATTAAGTCTCCCAAATAAATGGAAAAATATACATTTAATAATAACAACTTATCAGTAAACAACAATATAAGCTATCTATGAGATTCACTTAACAGCAATCAGCTTTTTTGTCTATGTTAACATACCGCAGGCATACATAGATATTTTAGTGACATTTGAGTAAACTGGATCTCATGACAGGAAAACAAGTGTTTCGTTTGCATAAACAGGTCAAAGTAAACCAGGTTTGGGAATCTGCTTCCTCTCCCTCTCATAGTACATTTGGGTATTTCAAAAGACACCTCAACAACATGACAAAAGGTATGCTGATATTAAGCTCAGAACAGAGGAAGTAGCACCTGATAACCTACTGTATTAAGTTTCAACACCGTAATGAACAACACAAGCAAACAAGACACTTTGTAGACTTGGGAACGGAATAAAATCCCTTGGTTTCAGCTATTTAAAATCAAGAACGGGCAGTTCTTTTGAATATAGAGAAAAGAATATGACATGGAGATGATGTGCAGTACATGTAATGATGGTATGCTGTAGGTTACGTCAACAGATCTGCATAAATGATCTCACTCAGTACGACCTCACATCTGTGCACATGGTTTTAGATGAGAGGGCAGCACAATAATGATCAGATCAGGCTCCGTTACACAGTGAGGGTGTTCAAAGGTTTATTTGTAAACACTTAATTTCCTATTGTTGATTTGGAAAGAAAAAAAAACAGAGAAAAGTAAACTACCACACCAAACTTTGCTGGTTATGAGATGCATATATTGTGAAATCTTACCAGATACAATTGATTGAAGGCATGAAGTTTGGCACCTTATACCCTCCTGTGTGTAAGACAAGATGACTAGGTGCATGTAATCCTGTGGCTCTATTCTGATTAATGGATAGACAGTTCTGCATACACTTAAGAAGTGTCTTTTCTCTGATATTGCACATCCTATAGAACACTGAGGGAGATACATGATGTGGTGTGGCATGAATGTGTAAACCATGTCGACTCTGACCCTGGGATAGTGTCTCTTTCATCGCCCCGCTACAGCTTCTCCACTACATAGAACGAGAAATCCACTTCAAGTATCCATGGGACCACCTCCTTCCCTCTCCCTGCTTGTAATTCATAAATATATAAACTAAACTAAAATGAAACACTGCGAAAAGAATGGGGAACAGAGAGTAGAAAGCGGCGGAGGGGTTCGGCTGCGGCTGTGAGAGAGTAACGAGAGAAAGAGTGAGTGTCCCGGTGCAGCTGATGACGGTCCACAGCAGTGAGAGTCCACTGGGGGGGAGGAGGAGGAGGAGTGGGGCTGGAGCAAGAGTTAGTACGGGGGGAAACAAACCGTGGTAGGCCATAGGCAACAGTCTGGCTTCGAGGCCCGAGCTGGGCGTAAAGACTGGGGGATGCACACGCCCGCTGCCTCATTAGGCCCTGGGGGACATGCACGGCCCGTTCATTCTTACTGTTAATTGAGGGCTTGAGCATGTGCACGCCTGAGGCGGCCCCCGGCGTGCACACACAGTTTTAAGACTTGAAGACGTGCACGGCCCGCACCACGTACTGCCTGCAGATGGGGCACTCGCTCATCCTCTTTCCACATTTGGTACAGGTTACCATGTGACCACATTCCAGCAACACACAGTCAATGACGGCGTCCATGCAGATGCGACACAGGTTCTCATCAGAGGCCAGCTGAGCTCTGACACCATCTGTGGATGGAATTATGTAAAGTTATTTTTCAGTTACAGTGGTTCTCTCTTGGCCCAGTTAAACTGTACCAAAGAGAGGCCAATGATGATGATGCAGCATTTAACAAGTGCAGATGTTTGAACGGTCCCACGGTGACTGACTAGGTGTGCAGCATCAGCTGACTAGCAGTGAGGTGAGATGCAGACCCATAAAATGCATAATTTCAATTGGTGATGAGATAGACAATTACACATAAACTAGTTGAATGTTTACTATTCTTATCAGCATCAGCAGAGCCAAATGAAATCTGAGAGAAGGCGCAGCATGCATATAACGAGCGGGGGGATCACCAATCAAACAACGAAGGATGTAAAGCTGATGTTTGCAATAACTGATAAGTCACTTTTTTCTTAGATATTTTATGCTAAACCAAAGAAAACAATAAGAGCAAAAACACTACCTTTATTTTCTGTAGTGCTACAAATCAATTTGATAGAGTATATAGAGGTTAAATGTCTGATGGCTGACTGGTTGACTGACTGACCTGAATCTGGCTACCGACATCGACTTCTTGCGCCATATCTGATATCCCTCCAGATCTGCACTTAGCATATTAAGTAGGCTAATATCCTCAAGTTTTTTTTATATTTGCAAGGGTGTCTCTAGGACACTTGCTTGCAAATGTGATTACACCTGATGGAGACACACCACGACTAAAATAACATGATGGGTCATAAAGAGGCAAAAGCTCTCAGGGAACACATTTAATGAGAGGATATAAGACGGTCCTTTAGGATGAAATGAGATGGCGGACACTGACAAAGGGACATCGGTGACAGAATAAATGAGAAAGAAACTGAACCAGGCAGGCAATGATATGAGGGATCAAGTGTGTAAATTGGCTGCAACATGCCTTTACTGTTGCTGCAGAAAGTCATGTATCTGATCATTTGCATGTGTATCGGTGCAGGGAGGAGATGGTACAGATGTTGCGTGCCTTTGCATAAAAACATCTTACCTCCGACTCCACTGTTGCAGAGAGGTGGAGGATATGCTACCACTTGATTTACATATGAGAATGGGCAGTAATAAAAAACTATTATTAGTCTGAGATACAAGGAAGATAACAAAATTAGTTTTTCAACTCCAGGGCTTCCACGTATTAAATGCTACTGTACCATATTATCACAGGCAGCTGTTTTTGTATATAGAAATTTAACATGAATATAAATATAAATACAAGTGCAAAAGACAAGGTCAAATATCTCCCCCAGGCAAAGTGATAATAGAGTTAGACAAGAATATTTACCTGCAGTTATGGTGTTGCTCACGTTTTCCACTAGAAAAAAATAAGAAAAAAATATTGCATATAATATCTCACAATAAATCAAATAAAAATGGGCTGAAATAAGTCACAGAATTGACAATACAACGTTGGTAAGGCAGTTTTAGTTTTTGCACTTACTAGATTTCCTGTTCTGCTCATTTTCTCTGTAGAGGCGGTGCACTCGCTCCAGCAGCTCCCATTTCTCACAGCAGCCAGAGTAATTGACAAAATTCCTGGCAAGAATCTCTTTGAGCTGGCGGACAGAGAGGTTCTCTATCGCCTCTTCATTGTCCAGATCAGAGAGTGAAGCTCTGATCCTCCGCTGTGTCGCCGGGCTGACCTGCAGGCCACACAGAAATTGGAGCGATGGTGACAAGCTCAACAGCAGGGCCTGGATTTCTGGAGAGCCACTGAGCTCTAAAACAAACTTTACACTTAACATTTGCTGTATAAATTCTGTTGTATCTTCTGTCGTATCTCACCTCTATCATATTTTCAGTGGGGTCCAGGTTCAAGAGCGACACTGTTGGAGTATCCCCATGCTCCTGGGATCAAACAGAAAGCCAAAAGATAAGAAAGTCTTTAAATTTCCTAAGTGGTGTTTTGCTCTTCACTCACTAATAAGACAGACTCTCTTTGCCTCAAGTGGATTTAATCACTTTACCCAATCTCTCCACTTAAAGCTTGACCTTTTCGACTAATTAGTTTGCAAATAATACAAACAAAAACAACAACACATCCCTTGTGTTCATCAGTAAGTACGACACAGCTGAATCTCAAAAAACATGACCTGTGATTTCGCAATTTTGCAGAGTCTGCTACAATCAAAGCAATAACAAACCTCTTGTTACTGAGTTAAAGAGGTTAGGACCATAGTATCATTAGAGGTTATGACTATTTTGCACAATTAAATATAAATGAAAGTGAATTGCTCCTCTATTTAAACCTCTTAACCTACATTTCTCTGCACCATCACAAACTGCATTGTACCATCTTTCTGCCTCATATAACAATCAGAAACATGATAAAATAATGACCTCACAGCAGTCCGATCTGGTGTTTAATTAATAATTCTCAAAACCGTACAGTATGTGCAACCATTAAAATCTCTCATAAAAGGAAGGGGATTTCTAAACACTGTCTTCATTCAATTTGCAGCAGCTCTTAACTCAGCAATTAATTATTCTCTTTGAAGGTAGAGGTTGGGAATTTGCTGGCAGATGCATGAATAAAAGAAGCTACAGAGTGCAGCTATGAGACTGTGTGGTTCATAGCTCTGTATTATATCAGCCATTTATATGCATGCCCTCCTCTTTTCATTCTTGTATCTGCTTGACAAAAAAACTGGCTAATGGCTGTAAGAAGCTGTTAGTGTACGAAATCACACAGGGAGCAGAGTCTTTGTGTCTGCACATAGCAAAGCATCCCGCTATCTCCTCCTCTCTTTCCCTGTCTTTCTCTGCCTCGGTGCTTCATCACATTCCAGCAGATCGGTCAGTTGCCACCATCTTCCCAGAGTGGAGCTGTGTTAATGCATCTGTCAGCTTGGTGGTGCTAGATGCCTCCGTTTGCTCAGTTGTTATGCTTTTGCTCACTCTAAAGGCATCCCAGAGACCACAACATGACCAGCCTTGTCCAATCCAAACAGAATTTCAGTGTTTCTTTGACTTTATCTTAGATTTAAGACAAACATTTTAGGGGAAGTATGGCTCAGGAGGTAGGGCAGGTCGTCTAATAACAGGAAGGTTACTGGTTCAGTTCCCGGCACCTCCGGAGAGTGTGTTGAAATGTCCTTGAGCAAGACACTGAACTCCTGACTGCTCCTGATGAGCTGGTTGGCATCTTGCATCAGTGTGTGAGTGTGTGTGAATGTCAGGCATATGTTGCACAGCACTTTGAGCTGTCAGTAGACTAGAAAAGCGCTACAGAAATGGCAACCTTTTACCATCCAAACAACATAACAAATCAAAAAAATATTTATAGGATTCATATTGAGTTAATGCTAGCAATTACTTTTCACTAGAAATTACTTCACTTTCTCTAGTTCATACAAAATTGGCAGAAAAATATTGTGTGTGGATTTTTGTATTAACATAATTTTATTTATATATCCACATCTTTAGCTGCAGTTATGTTATTTGTTTCCAAATATTAAACCCTGAGATTTTAGTCTAGATGATCCTGGGACACGAGAACAGGAGTGTTGTGTTTCTCTGTGCTGTTTGGTTGCAGCTGTGATGCTGGAGGGAGTTATCAACCTGTGTGTGTGTTACATAACAGACTCAGCCTAACAGACCTAAAAAAGGCAAAGGACTTAAGCCCTGTCGCTGGTTGGCCTGAGAGCTGTATACACATAGCAAATGCAGCTGTTTACAGCTGTCACATGGACGGTACACCGACACTATAGCGCTTAGTTTTTTCCATGTGGATGGACATGAAAATGAATCTGGGGAAATATAGCAGATGCTTGGTGTGAAACACTAAAACAAAGCACCAGACCAGAGACTGTGCAAAATAAAAGCAAAACAGCACTTGAAAACCAAAGACAGCAAAAAAAGAAGAAGAAGACGATCTAATAAAATGAATTAAAAGAAGCATCCGAACACTTGCAGCAGAGGGCCACTGTTAGTTTGGAAGTTGAAAGGAGGAAGTCACCTTGTGACTTACAGTTAGCTGTCATACTGATAACAGCACCTTTGAAATGAACTATCTTGGACTGAAGGAGGACAGATACCAAAGAAACAAGGCCAGTGAGTTTGAGTGAGATCAAGTGTGTGTATATGTGTGTATATGTGTGTGTGTGTGTGGCCATAGAATATCTATAATGCCGAGTACCTGGTAATCATGTATACAGTAAATAACTGTTGTGTGTGTTTATATGTGTAGAAGCTGCCACACCTGGCTGGTCGTCCCTGAGCTGTCACTCCGGCTGAGCACGTCTCCCTGAGAGGCGGACAGGACCGACTGTTCAGAGGCGGAGCGCGTGGCAGAGTGGGGGGAGGCCTCCAGCGAGTGGGGGGGCGAGGGCAGACTGTCTGTGTCAGCTCCCCCGTCCTCCTCCTCCTCCTCCTCCACCACCTCTACATGTGCCTCCTCATCATCCTCTTCCTCTTCCTCCTCCTCCTCCTCCTCCACCACGGTTCTCGGGGTCTCCCCTGCCCCCTGATGGCAGAGCACCAGGTCCACCAGGTCCTCTTTCTCCCTGCATGTGTCTGTGGGGATGTTGCGCAGCAGCAGGTACTGGCGCAGGTCTTTGACGCGGAGCTGCATGAGCCGCGGCCTCTGGAAGGCCGTGCCGCGCAGCAGGTGACAAGTGGTGCAACAACGCAAGTTCTCCTGCAGCACTGAGCACAGGGCACAGAAACTCTTCTTACAATCACAGCAGATGTGCTGTTGGGGGAAGCAGAGACACACAGAGAGACAATGGGACCAAGGTGACGCGATCAGCCGTTAAATTTCTCTTGGCTGTAACAGCCAGTCTTGCCCATTCATCAAGATCAAGTCTATTTATAGCCTTTAATCACTGTTTACAATCCCAAAGAGCTTTACAAGCCCACAGCTTGTAGCAAACAAAACGACACCCCCCCGACCTGAACCCTCATTACACTAATTTTATTTTCAATATCATTGTTTAATGCCATATCACTACATTCAATAGCCTTTAATACATGGTTTCTGTCAGCAAATTATATCATTTCCCCTCTGTGCCATTTTTGATGCTTAATTACTACATCAATTTAATTAAATCTGTTTATTATATATTTATTAACATCTAATGGACGTCGACCTTTCTGGTTTGAGCTCTGGAAGAGGCAAACTGCACCAAATGCCAGCATCAGTCAGATATTTTGGGCTGCTGTTCGTCACAACAAGTGCAGCATTGACCCATCAGCACCACTAAGACTACGATTCATTACCTGTGCGCTTCATAATTTTATAGTAAAGAATTCCTGGAAAAAGTGAAGAAAAGAAAAACAAACTATCTGAAACCCCTGGTGATGTGTGACATTTTATAGGCTTATCACTGTCTCCTGGAACAGAGCAGATGAGTAGACTGACAGTTTAAATGGGCAGGAAAGAAGGTCGCATGTGGCAGGAAATGTTTTCTTATCATCGTGCGCAAATACGCGCTGGTCCACCAAAAGCACATTTGCACAGTAACAGATACTTTCTTCAATCATTTGTGTTAATCCCTTGGCGCCTCCTCTTTTACTGTGAAAATATCATGCTGGCACACAAATGTGTGTATCCAGGGATTCAACCTGCCATTGGAATGACAACTGGTGTGAGGATATAGATAGAGCTATCTGAAGCGGAGAGCTGAGAGAGCGCCGGGCACTCCAGGGCTTTCATCGGTGGCTCAGCACGCCCTGCTGGCAGACAGAGCTCAGATAGGCTGTGCCATTAAACTGTGACATGCCTAGTTGTGCAGGGACCCTGGAAGGGCCAGAATTAAGAAGTATGCCGTATGTGTTTAATATTTCATGTCTTGCTTCCAGATTTAGAGAAATCTGTCTCAAATGTCAATACAAACTTCCACCACCGCCATCACAGTATTGTACAGTTCCATCTGTTGCTCTTTTATTTGACCAAACGCTTCGTCAGGAACATCAAAACTCCCCCAAAATGTCACTTTTTACCACTTAATATCATGTCCTGTTTTCTCTTGTGTCCTGTCACTCACCTGTTTGTCTGACTGCTATGTGCTGATCTGTTTTTCAGTCTGATTACTTGAACGCTGCTTGGCTGCTTATGAATGCTAGTTTTGCTTTGTTGGCTTGTTTGCAATATAAAGTCCTTCATATTTGTCCTGTCCATCTGTACAGTAACTCAACTGTCTGTACTGTTGAAAAACAGCCAGTTACAGTGGCCAGCATTGGCAAATTCACTCTGAGGTTTATCAAAGTGCATTGCTCTTCTAAAATAAATGGATAATAATAAAATAATAAAATATCACTGCTCCATGTATGAAACACTGAACTGACTATCCCTTAAGACTAACAGACATTATCACTGGTTCAAATGCATCTTCAAATGCATCTCAGACATACTCAGCAACCTTTTTTGTTTGTTTGTTTGTTTTGTTTTGCTCCTAAAATTCATAAGGAAATTGGCAGATGTGCCTTTAAATATGAAGCTCCTACTAACTGGAATAACCTGCCAAATTCCATCAAGACAATCAATTCACTCCACATATCTTTCACATCTCATTATTACTGTATTACCGTTGTGCTGAGCTTTTAATGGTAATGTCTTCCTGCTCTTCTAATAACAATGGGTGTGGTTATGATCATTATCATGTTTATTTACAATCAGTAAGTAGGCAATTTATTCTTATTATTTTTTACATTTTATTTATGTACTTGTTAACCTTAGTATCTATTTCATATTTGTCTTGTGTGGGTGATGAAGCCCTATGGGAAGGAAGGGTGTGTGGGCTGGTAGAAGAGTCTCTGTGGATGATGGATGTGATTATGTCCGATGTTCAGTATTTGTGCTTTGTGTTGAACCCCCTAAAAACCAGATGATCCATCTCAAGGGCCTCTCCGTTAAATGAAAATTTATATCTAAATAAATAGATACCACTGCCACTACCATCCATACCTTGCGTCTGAAGACAGAGAAGGCCAGTCCGCAGGCCTTACATAACTGTCCGGCGCTCCCTGAGCTGGTGGGGGGGTAGGTGGAGTACCCAGCGCTGGGGGCGAAGCGGAAAGGCCCTGCCCCTGCTCCGAACCCCGGCTGCTGCGCCCGCACCGTGCCCGTGCCCATCACCTCGTTCAGCAGCCCACAGCATGACGCCCACATGGACGATGCCCCCGCCTACACACACACACACACACACACACACACACATACAGACACAGACACACACACACACACAAAAAAGTAGAGAGTTTTAAAGACTTCTAGAGGA
>OMLF01020981.1:0-11844 GCA_900302615.1 Holocentrus rufus | reverse complement strand
TGAGAGAGTTTGTGTGTGTGTGTGTGTGTGTGTGTGTGTGTGTGTGTGTGTGCGCGCGTTTGTGTTTGAGCGTGACAGGGCACACATCATTGCCAGCGTCTTTGAAGAAGGTACATCGGGCCAACATCTTAAACAACAGCGCACCATTCATCATACTGTCCCGTCCTCGCTGACCCCTTCTATAATTTGTGGAACCTTAATGGTGTTAACTGCCCTGTTTTATGAGCTCTCCAGTGATAATGAAGTACAGAGATAAATCAGATTAACGCTTAATGTGTGAGTATATTTTGCAAGAGGCTATGTGCACTGACCTGCAGAGAACAGGAAGGGGGCGACGGGGCTGCTGGGTTGAGAGAGCGTCCTATAACCAGATGGGGTTATGTGTTGGCTCCCAACAATAGACGCACCCCGTCCCTTCTAATAAACACTTCCCTTATTACACTGTGCGTGATGTGGCTGCTCAAGTGCTCTGAGAAAAGTACAAGTGCTGGACTCTTTAATATCCCAGAATGAATAAATGAGATGACTCCTTGAGTCATGAATCTTGTTATATTACAAAGGTCTCATCTGGAGGAATAGCAGGTGCAGGGAGAGACGGCGTGATGGAATAAACTGATAAAGCTTATCATGGCTTGAATTACTTGTTGTAATATGAATTCACTTCTGATGAAAATTAACCAGCACCAAAGCAATGCTGACATGGATTTTTTTAAATTTTATTTATTTATTTATTTATTTTACATTTGAAGAATACTCACTTTTTGTTTGTTTTTGTTTTGTTTAGGGTGCTCCTGGAAGCCCCGCCTCACCTGGAAGAGACGGCCCACCAGGCCCGAGGGTAAGACACAACACAGACATCCCCTCTTGTAGCTGCTACTGCTGTTACACTTTGTGCTGTGATACTTGGATAAATAACAATATAGGAAGGTTTACAGTATAGAGATATATTGTAGTGAGTTGAATGAGGTGAAGAACACACAGTTTTGGAAATAGGACTCAAGAAGGTAATTGGTACAGTAAGTGAATATGGTATAATAAGTATATAAGATACTTTACTGCTGGCTGAAATTATCATTTTTTCCTAAGTAGGATGCTCTAAAACAGGAGTTTGTTTCCTTTGTTGTAAAAAACAAATAATGAAAAATGCACAAAGCAATCATGAAGATCATCTGAATAAACAAATGTAAACAATCTTTCATACATATTGGGGCTTAATGCAAATTCTTCTAACCATAACTATCAGTAATACTTAAACATTGTTATCTTACAATAAGAGCTTCATGAAGCATTTTGTTTGTTTTTCAGATGCAAAATGCATAAAGCATAGCAATAAAGGGAAAGCAAATAAGATATGTAAAAATAATGAAAGGTTGTTAGTGTTTAAAGATTTAACACCTTGTCTCCACCAAAAGCGTTGCAGCTTCATTTTTTTTTTTTTTTTTTACATGCGTGTCACCCGCAACAGAAACGCTGTCATGGTAATCAGGGCAGCTGTCTTCACCAGTTCCACTTACACACTCGTCTCAGGTCTGTCACACATGTGCTGCTTCTGTTCAGGATTCAGATCTTGTTTTCATGCATTTTGCACAGATCTCAAATCACTCTTTTTGTTGCTTTTTGGTAAAACTCACCCCCTAATCGTGGAATAAGCATTACCATTTTTTTGTGAGCATGCGGCGCTGGAAGACGCTTCATAAAGTGCACTCAGTGAGACAGTGAGGATGTGCACATTCTCCTGACGTGACAGTCACACACACACACAAGCAGTAAAGAACACAGATAAACATGAATAATATGCAAGGGACTTTGTCATGATGAAAAACATCAACAAAGTAAAGCTGAAAGCCTCAACGTTTGAACATTTAATGCAAGATCTTTTGTTTTTTTAGTTGCTAGCAGCCTGGTTGTTGTATTGTAAGATGACTTCAATAGCTTTGCAAGTCTCTTATAAGAACGTTAGCTGTACTATACATTTTTAAAGTGGATTCCGACTTTCCAGCTGTTTATCTGCCCTTTACAGACGTGCAGGTTCCATAATTCTCATCTGCTCGGTTTTATATCCCATCATAAAACCAAACATAGCTTCACCACTTGCCGAAAGAAGAACAAAAAAACATAGGCTGCCCAGCCTTAGAACGCTAAATTCACATTAAATGAGATCCCATTGATAAAGTCTTTGTGATAGCAGCTGGCTTTTGTTGATGTTCACAGTCAAGTAAAGCCATACAATACCCCGCCGGGCTGTAAATACCAAAACAGAGACGCCGCCAGGCCTCAATGTGTAGCAAAGCAGAAAAAGGAGCTTCTCTCCAAATATGTAAAGTGATAACAGAGGAGTTCTGTCCTTGTCTGGTTTTTGGCATGGTGCAAGATACTACACATAATCCATCTGCTCGCTCTGAACAAGCAAGGGCTTCCAAAAGCTCATCCCCCTCAGTGGCGTATATCATAAAAAGTTGTACAGTTTTCAGGCTTGTCATGTGATTTCCTTCAGGACACTTGGCTGAAATTCCCCCTCACCATGCCAGAGAGGTTGGGGGTTTATTAACTTTGTGCAAACTCTTGGAAATTATTTACTCACAGTTTATTTGAGCTTAATTAAAGGTGCCAATCATGACCATTACTGTGTTAAAATGACACTTGTGTTCAATTTAAGCTGCTTTCCCTCAGGACTTTGTTTTCTCCCCCTCTCTGTTGCTTTAAAGAATAAGATAACAGTGTGCTGGAAATATTTTTTTTTAATTAATTACTGGAGAAACTGATTGTAGCAGCAGTGGTCAGTCAGGTTTGTTTTGTTTGATGTGCAGTAATGTAATTTTGTTAATGAAGCAAAACAGAACAACAAATGTAGCAGTGAAGGTATGGTGTTTAGAAGTGCCACCTGTGGAACAACATGCACACGCCTGAGATTGACAGTCTGTCTCATTTGCAAAGAAGCCTCCTAGTTTGGCAGCTGCTTGGGACTGTCTCATTACAGTAGGACGCATAGGACACATCCTAGTTAGGTTCCTCTGTTTGATCAAATTTTAAGGAAACATCAAGTGCTTCTCTGTGTAGGATATCCCATAAGACCATGCGGTGAGCCAAATACCTTCACATCCCTCATCCCCAATCTTCAAATTCTGAGTTACCAGCCTCCACTGGACTGAATGAATGAGCTCCATCCATTAGGGTTGTGCCTCTCGCCCTCTGAGGCCGATTTGATACGCCTCTCAATACGTGATCAACAATACGATCAGTCTCCCAGAGTGACTCCATCACGTCTCTGGATGTGGGTCGCATTAGTGATGCTGCGTATTTCACCGCTGTTCAGCACGTTTTGCATGTTGCAAAACTTTTATATAGTTTCCCTTTCTTATAAAATCTGCAGTTCGTCCACCGCATCGATTTATGAACGTCTGGTGGTGCGATGTAAATTTCTTCGCCGTGTCGCTCAACACGTATGATGAAACAGAATCAGGAAAGAAAGGAGAAGGCGGGGGAGCGTTTGTTGTCTTTGAGTGAGGGGAGCGGGGGTCATGTGACCTGATGTGAGCCTCCACACAGACAGGAGAGAGACAGATGCAGGGGAGAGAAAACAAAAACGCACGCAATGAGAAAGTAACAACAAAGACAGTTAGCTGATGCCAAAAATAAAACATATGTGCGTCATATCTCGATGCACTGATGCACTAAGTGCTGCATAGATTCTGTGATTCACTTCCAGCTTTGTACCGATCCAGATTGTCTGAACCAATGTAGTCCTATCTTACACATTAAACCCGATGCATTGGCGAGTCCTTACACCACTACTGTCCATGCACTCAGAATGCACGATTACTATTATAATCAGGGAGTGTAATTATGTGAAATTACTAATTTGACATGAGAACTATTGTAATCAGGGTGTAATTTTAGCTGACATAAATGTGGAAAGACATCGCTTTTGTCTGCACTGATTATAACAGGCCCTGCATTCATATTTCAAGAGGGTGAACAAACACACTTTTATAGACCTAGTTATGTATTTTGTATTTGTAGTGATTGAAATGACTCCTAGAAAACATTTACCACTGAATGTTTGCAAAATTGTAAGGAGCTGATGATGATAATGTTTTCACACAGGACAGGAAATATTTCAAATTGGTATTTTCATGGTAATTTATCACTACAAAATAAACTGCAGTGTCATGTTTTACTGTTCTCAGCGTTGTTCTCGGATTATATTTCCCACTAAAAGTCCTTTTCAGTAGATGTGTGAAAAGTAGTGGGAAGGAGAGGTGGTAAAATGTGTTTGTAGGAAACAGTTCAATGGATGTAAAAGAATCTAATGGCAATTGCTGCTATTACAATTTATTTGACAGTGATAGTAATTTGACAGGGTATTTAGGGCTTACCTTAAATATATCACCAGTTGAGCTTATTATAAACATAAAGCAGCTCCTGAAAAATTAACAGCCATTCACAAGCTTGCAGGGCTGCCAGCTCGATGGGGCTTATCACACTCACTCTGTATAATCCTATGTGCAGAAAACATTATAGGCTACCCAGACTTTCCTATGCTGATTCACAATAACATTTTTCTGTATGATAACAATCCACTGGACACATGCTCATAAAACGCTTATCAGAGCTGTAAAAAAACAAACCCAAGAAGAGCTTGGCTGAGTGTGAAAAAAGAATAAAACTTTGGCCAAGAAGCCAGAAGTGCACTAGCCAGTCAGAAACAACAGTAAGTATCTCCTGGGCACTGTATCTGCGCATATCGCAGTCGTTCAGATTAAGCAAAGGCATAAATCATTATTTGCTTTACGAAGTGCTTCTACCACAGAGCTTCTTTTTTCAGCCCTGGACCAGACTGAGTAGATTTAGTTTTGCCTCAGGATCCAGGCTCATTAAAACATGCTAGCACTCTTGCCACGCAAGGACCCAAAAAACACATGTCCACAACCAGTTTAAGATCCCTACTATAATATTTAAGGGATTCTGTTGGAGTTAGGGTTAGGGTTTTACATCCTGACTCAGCACAACATGATTATTAGTTAAATGGGAGTCAGATACAGAGAGCTTAAATGCACTGAGCTTTGGATGTAATTGCATACTGTATGGGTATTTGGGCATGCATACAAAAATATGAATTGGATTAGCACCCAATTTCTTGACTATGGGTCAGGCCATAGGCCTATTGCTGGTTGCCCTCCAACACATAACAGAAGTAATACATTTTCATGAGCCTCGCTCCCAGGGCAGGGGACTGAATTTTTTATTTGGGCCTTGAACAGAAAAAAACTTTAAGAACTTCTGGATTATCATATAGGCTGCACTATTGTGTGTGTGCGTGTGTGAGTGAGTGTGTGTGACAACCATTGCTGTGCCGATTGAGCCCCAATTCTGGATGCCTCTCCAAAACACCAAAGGCCCACCAAAGGCCCAGCTATAGCTCCAGGACCCATTAGTTGGATTTACTATGGAGTGTTTACAGTGTGACACCAGGCTGACTCCAGTCCCAGGAGACCTGCAGTGTCCCAGTGACACATCGCTTGTGGCATATATTTACATTGTGGGTCTTTCTGTGACCTTTTTCCCCTTTGTCTTCAGAGTGGGATTATTTTTGTTCCAAACATGCTTCTGTTCAATCTGAAAGATTTTCAAAGCAAAAAAAAAGTATGACGTAATGACACTTCAGTATTAGAAAGAGCTCAAGTCTCCTCCAGACCCCCATTAGTGGGTTTAACTGGAGGAGTGTTTACTGTGTGACACCAGAGTGACCCTCGCAAATTTCTGATGTAACATTCTGGCTGAACTTTTCTAACAGGCCCAGTCATTTGTTATTCTGTAATGAATGCATACTTTGTTTTGCAGTTAAATATTTGGAATAGGCATATTATTTTGGAAGGGAAAGCTTCCAAAACAGATTTGACAGCAGTCTATGAGAGTTTATGACTAAAACTATTTCAGTGCTACCAAAAGTGAAAGCTGTTGTGTCTAATTAAGTTTGTCCATACATCTACTGGAGTCAGATAGAGGAGATGTAGATAAATTGGAGGTTTGAGTAGATGTCACATTGGGCAAACTCAACATTCAGGAAGGAGGGCATTATATTTGGTACACTGTGTCTATAAGTAAAGGGAAAACCAAACATAAGGGACTGATTGGAGACAGTTGTTGCCTAACAAACAGAAATAGCAGAGGAAGCAGTGGGATGTTGGATTAGTTTGAGTTCCACTGGTAGCCTATATAAATAATGTATGTTAATTGTGATATTCTTTAGAAAAGTTCAAGTGCATGTATTTGGTCTCGGGCAAGTTTAGTTTAGTTGTTCAATATTTAATGTGCTGAGTTTGCTTCCTTTGCATCTCTCTCAGGGTCTGCCTGGTAAAAATGGACCACAGGGACAGCAGGGACCTCCTGGACCCATCGTAAGTTACATCTTTTGCTCTCAGGATCATTTTCTTTGCCAAATCACCCGCACAAGCGGACTCTAACTGACTCTTTCTGTCCCCCTCCTCTCTTTTTCCTCCTCCCTGTCTGCCTGTCTGTCTCTTTTTATCTGTCTCTCTCTGTCTGTCAGGGATCCCCAGGAGCACCAGGAGCCCCGGGACCAGGTGGGCCTGCAGGGCCTCACGGAGATCAGGGACCTCCTGTAAGTCAAACATCGATACCCCATTTTCCCCCCCCATGTATTTTTTGGTGAGGGAGAGAAACGGCCACTTATCAGGTGGGGAAACCTGAGGCCTTGATATGTGAGAATTTGAACAAAAGGATTCGTCTTCTAGGAAGAGACCAAAATGAGTCACTAAGTGCTAATCTAGTCTAGTCAATTCTACTGGAATAATCATTAAAGGATAATACAAGTGTAATTTTGTTCTCCTGTTGCCATTAGTGCCTGTGAGGGGTCTAAATGCACCAATGTATTCGCTACTTCTATTTGGGAAGAAATACAGTAATCATGTAATTTAAGATGATGGATTACATTAGTCAAGGCAGCATTATGTCTCTGCAAGCTGTTTATAATGTATCTTTGGAAACTGTGGGAGCCTATGACTTCTGGGACGTTAGGCAAACCTGCAGCAGAGCAGAAAGAAGTCATTTCTGTGGCAAATATATGGGTGGGATTAGACTTTTCCTAGGCATTAATGGCGATGGGGAAAAAAATTACACTGCCATTATCATTTAAATTATGTTTGCGCTGTTTTACTCGCTCTAACAACAAGCACTGCTTGTTTGAAAGATTTACACACCACATGTCCTTGTAATGGAGGAAAGGGGGAGGGGTGAACGGGCGTTAAAAAAGAGAAACCACACTGTTGTGTTGCTGTGTTAGAAAACGAGAGGGCGCTTCAGGTAAAACGGAAGGAAAAATGACTACCGCAGCTATTTCTTGGATTTTAGGATTGTTTTCTGGAGGCCGACCTGAGCTTCATTAACTGACTTCTCAACAAGCACACCTACGTGAAGTTTAGGAATTTTTAAAGGATGTTTAGATTGTCGTAAGATCTCTCCTCAGATGTAGGGGAAGTCTGTGGTGTGGACCGTAAACTAGTCTTACATATATATCCCACTGAGACCACCCACCCTGAGCCTGACGTTTTCCCAAATTAACAAAAAGGACACGACCTCTCCACGTCCTCCTCCTCCCTCCGCCGTCCAGTCGCCTCCTGATTCCTCCTCATCAGATGTTTCACTGTCATCATGCCAGGCTGCATGCACAGAAACCTGAGATTTGAGAAGATCAGATCTGCATAAAGGGTTACAGATTTGTTTAAATGTCGGTGGTTCCAGCGCTGATATGATCATCATATTTGTGGAATTGCATGTTTTACTCTTTCTTCTCGTTCTCGTCCCGCTCCGCTCCCTGATCTCTCCCTCTCATCTCCTCCCGGCGCTGAGGACACATGATCTGTTCGCTGTGTGTTTGCATTTGCACTTCAGTTGACTGGAAACGCCTTGTTAGCTTTGGAAGCGTTCCTCTCATCAAAACAAGCTGTCACCTTTAGCCACAAGCTAATGCTCATGAGCTATTTTAGATCAGGCGAAACACAAACCTTGGCGTATTTTGTTTCCATAATGTGACTTGTAAAGAAATAAGTGTCACGATGCGACTTTGATGCCAAAAATAGAAGGAGGCAGGAGTTGTTTGGCAAATAGTGTCAGCAGAAGACAGAAAGATGTACAAGGGACAACTGATACAGAAGACAGGAAAGGGATTGTGGGTTTGAAACTGTGTGTAATGCTAAGAGAAACAGATGATATTGTGATGTTGGTGACAGCTAATCTAGTCTAGGGTCAGTTCTGAAGGCCAGCAGCCAAGTTTGGCTGAGAGAAGGAGGGCTATAAATCACAAGCCTAACACTCTCTCTCCCTCTCTCTCTCTCTCTCTCTCTCTCTCTCACACACACACATACACACACATACCCACACACAGGAAAAGGCGATGAGAAATCACGTCTGTCCACTTCTGGAACAAACACAGGCACACACACAGACACATGAATGTATGTGCATGCAGCCAACACTCTCTCTCTCTCTCTGTCTCCCTCTCTCTCTCTCTCTCTCACACACACACACACACAGAGTACAAAGAAAAATCAAATTGCTCACTTTCCTCCAGCTTTCTCTCATAAATTTCATAAACTTCAAGCTTCACCCCCAACATTGAATTGCTGATTCAGTCCCTGTTCTGCCCCTGCAACCCTAAGCCAGTTTGCTGCTCCAGGAGAAATTTCCTCTTCTTCCTGAACAAGTGGTTTCTATCTATAATAGCAGCTATTTAAATCTCTTTTGCATTTTGCTTGGTTGTGCCACAACCTGCCTCATGACACGGCATGGAAACCAGTCACATCATTTTTGCAGCAGGCTGAGCTGGACGACTTGCTGAGGTCTCACCTCACCAGAATGTGTTTGTCCAGTTCAAACAACAAAGTCTGTCAGGGAAAAGTAGCACTCATCCTGTGGCTTCTGCCTTCATTTACAGATAAAGAAAGTACATTTACTTACTGTACTGTGAATACTGTACTTATGTAATATGTGAAATATGGAGTAGTAGGAGCTACAATATTAAATACTTCTTAAATGTTAATGCAGCAATAATTGAACACTTTGAAAGGAGCTATTCTTCATAGTGACTACTGACACTTCTCATACTTAAATGGATTTTACCGCTAATACATCCATACTGTTACATTTTGAATGCAGGACTTTTACTTTTATCAAAGTATTTTGCATTATGGCTTTTACTGAAGTAAAGGATTTGAGGACTTGTTTCTGCCACTGTTGATTTCAGCAGCATGTCACTATGGAGACGTAAATACAGATGGTGAAGGTCATCTGACAACTCCTGCCATGTGACACTATGTTACATATGACATTAATTATTTCCCTTTTCATTAGCATTCATCTAATCTGCAAACTTTACATCTTTAGGATACTTACTTATATTTATATTCTATGCCATAATGCCTCAAAAGCCTTACCATTAAGTCACAGTACATATCCAGAAACTATTTTATTTACAGGTTATAAGAAATGTTTATTTAGTGCACCATGATATAATAAAGTTATAGAATACACATAATGTGTTTTAGCTGAGGTTCCAAGGTATTGAGGAAGTATAGTCACATAAAAAGGCAGGAGACAGAGAAAAACATTTGCTGCCCAGGGAGGCGTTTTAGATTCATCACTTGTAAACAGAGCGCCTTAATGAGGGATTGCAGTTAGCTTGCTTCCCCTAGGGTATGTGTATGTTGTTCTGTGTGTATGCCACAATGAAATGTAAAAAGAAAATGCACTTTTGTTGGTTGCTGATGATATGGGGTATCCATGAAATGTGTATTTTATAACTTTACTCTGTTACCGCACATCGAATGAGCCTAATGGGCAAAATGGTTGGCTGTGCAGCATTTTGATTACATGGTGAAGCCCTCTAGGGATTATGGAAGTAAGAGGGTATAAAATATCCTAAAGATGTTTACGATACCATGCAATGTTATTTGAGATGGGATGAATGTAAAGAAGAAAGAAAATAGGTAAATGACAGGAGATGTCACGTAATTCAGCTGCTGTCTGTGTTTGTAATGGATGTGATGCCTAAACACGGACATGCGGCTGGAATAAATGCAACAGATGTAAGATGTTTTTTTTCCTGCTGACCCGCTGAGCTGAGCGTTTTGTTCGATGCAGGATCAGTGAAGTGCAAAAAAAGATAGAGAGCACAGCAGCTACCACTGCAAACTATTTGAGAACAACAAACTCTCCAACTCTGGTTCCTGGCAGTCAAATTGAAATATCAAGATTGTGCTTTTCTACGAGCTGAGTCTCCAGTGCTAGTGAAGTGATCCATCTGGAGATATGTTCACTTAATAGAGGTCCATATTCATGAATCCATATTCAAAAATTTATAGTAGAAATAATTAGATGGGACCAAATTAACCTCATACATTATATGCTAGTACGACATGACCAGTATATAATGAAATAGTGAAACAGAAGTACAGAATTAAATTAAATGTACTTGTAGCTCTTTGTGGAGGTATTCAGAGTTACTTTGTAAGATCTCCATGACGACAGGCCCAGGTTGTCATAGCACTTGTTGATGTCCTCGAGTATGTGGCCCTGTATCTGAGTGTGTGTCTGGTCAAAATATTCCTGAATGTTGTCTCGCTTTATTCATTTTGTTGGACTTGCCAGCAAACAACCTTTGTATTGGCAGTTGAAAAGCAAAAAGCAAAAAAAAAAAAATTGGAGCTCTCCTGGATGCTTTATCTGTCCACATGCTCGCCCTGTGTAAGATGATGAGTCATCATAAACATGTTGTCGTAGTCATTAGTTGAGTTGTTAATCTTTTGGAGAGAAGAAGCAGATTTCCCATCGACTCTGCACAGGCTCCACATGTACAGACGAATGTGTGGTGGCAGTTTTTATCAAATAACAATACAAACTGCTCAGTTAGCGCTGGCCAGACAGGTTGGTTTGGTTTCCCATGTTACTATGATGGGTTTGTAGACGTTTATACACCCAGAAAGGCTCATACACACAGAAGAGGTCTAGTAAAAGGCTTTTATTAGTGAGCCTTGTACTTCAGTTCACCGCTGTGTCAAATTTTGGCAGAGTCATTCTATCATCCATATCCAATATGCATACAATGTGCCAGGCCTGCACAGACAGGCAAACACACACATTCTCTCTCTCTCCCTATCTTTCGTACTCCATCTACTCTCACACACACACACACACACAGTCAGTCAGTCGATGGTCAAGGACATATTTCCCTCAAGACAAACAAACCTTTTTTTCAAAGGCTGTAACGACATCAAACTGATATTTATCATATCACATGGTTTCATGGCCAGGAAATATTTGTCTTTTATTTGCCTCTGGATTACAATGTGTTATGCTCAGATATGCATCCATGCGCTTTATGTGCTTGGAAAGTTATGGGTCTATCTGTGTGTGTGTGTTACGCTCAGATATGCATCTCTGCTTTACAATGCTTGGCAGTAGCAGAAAGCAAGTCCATCTGAGGGGTTGTAGAGGTGCAGCAATTTCTCTCTGTCTGTAGGCTGTGTGTGTGTGTGTGTGTGTGTGTGTGTGTGTCTTTAGGCAACAAAGAAATTGGACACACTTGTTGAAATATAAACGCATTTACTTCTACCAGCTGTTAGATCATAGAGTGGGAGTGTGTGTGTGTGTGTGTGTGTGTGTGTGTGTGTGTGTGTGTGTGTGTGTGTTTATATGTATATGCAATAGAGAAAGAAGGAGAGCTAGAAAGAGAAGGAGGGTGAGAGATAAAGAGTAATGGGGTGGAGGCATTAGCAGAAAGATAGGGAGAGCGCGAGGGAGAAGTGAGAGAGAAAATGAAAAAAAAAA
>OMLF01020979.1:0-25465 GCA_900302615.1 Holocentrus rufus | reverse complement strand
TTGCACCAGTCCTGGCGTGGTGCAGACTGAGAGAGAGAGAGAGAGAGAGAGAGAGAGAGAGAGAGAGAGAGAGAGAGAGAGAGAGAGTGTAATGCTGAAAACCATTTCTTCTCCTTTCTTGTCTCAGTCCTCTGTAAATGAATATAGAGACAAATTAATTTCACAGAATTACAAGTCATTATACTTCTTCTGGTCTAAATATAATGAAGAACATACTACTATTGCTTATTTCCAAGCCATTATTGTGCTTTTCAAATGTCCTTGCCTCTATTATGTTCTAGAAGGTTCTGTATTGTGTAGAATTGTGGGAAATACAATGGAAACACTGCAACATTTCCCTGGCCTTGAACACAGTGCAGTTAAACCATCACTGGGTTCTTAGTTAAGGATCCATTTATGTAGATATGATTTCATTATTATTTGTGCACAATGACACATAGCAGTTTTGTTCTTATGATCATTTAACCACTGCATACACAAGATACTGTTCTTTTCTATCATTCAAATCAAAGCGACAACCTAGCACATCTGGGTTTTGTGGTTTCACAGATGTGTGGTTGGACCCGCCTCCACTGACTAGAGTGATGAAAATAACATGCAACATCGGCGCACTGTGCCGTTAACCTGGACCGAGCATTATTTTAATCAAAGAAAGACCAGGCAGTGACAACATCAAAGACCAGCATGTCAAGCTCCTTCTTCACAAGACAGAACAGCATCTGGATCCAGAATCCAGGATACAAAAGCAAAGATACAAAACTCAACTATGGCCTTGTTCAGTTAATACAGTCAAAGGATGACTGACCTTTGCAGGAGAGATGCAGTTTCCGAACCACTTTCTCAAGGAAAAAGCATGTTTACACATCTGGTACAGGCCAAAATTACACTGCTGAAAACTGGAAAAAGTCTTTTGAAGTGACAAATAAATGGCTAATCTTTAAAGTTGCAATCTGAGAGCATGAGGTTTCTGGCAGGACAATGCACTGAAATTACACTACGCCTATCTGACGTACAAGGAAGATCAACAAATACTAATTTGCTATGAAACTTGCCCGGCTTTCCATCCATATCCACCAGACCTCAACCCTACTGAACATCGAAATCAAAACATATCGTACAAACCGAAACATGCTGCAACCTCACAAGACACTCTCTGGGATGCTCTAAAAGAGAACTGGAGTAATATGGATTCTCAGCATCTGCAAAAACCTGTTGAACTGCTGCCAGACAGAGTTCAAGCTGTGATTAAGGCAAACGGTGGAAATAGCTCAAATGGGGAAAGTTTGACTTTAAGTAAATACTAACACACTTCTTTCTTCTATATGGTGAGCAAAGATTAAAAAAGATGTAGTTTACTTACTTTTAATCCAATATGGATGAAAATACCCTCAAAGTAAATCTGACAATCTGTATTCAAATCCCATATCCACTCTGGCACTTATTATCGTAAGTAATGAAATTATGGAGCCAAAGCCTTAAAATGTATCATTGTCCCAAAATACTGGGATCACACTATATGAAGCTGTTTTATGTTCTGAAAAACTCAGTTTTTAACTTGTAGTTAAAAACATGTTGAACAAGACTCAAACACACAGCCACAAAACCAACAGTTCTTCCTTTCAAGATTCAAGGCGGGTGAGAAAAGCATAATGCTTTTCACAGGTTTACCAGATTATAACACTTAAAGCTGTTAATGAACAGCACCTTGCTATTAGATTCAATGTGTTACTTTCCCTCCTACTACAGTTGCACTGTATAAAACTATGAACAGGGACCTGGCTCAATATTCTCACTACAACCAGAGGACCTGAGGAAGACACAGATAATAACAAAAATATAAAACTTGCTGTATGTAAATCACAGTGACCACTTTAAACAGTTCTCTACACTATTAACTATAGAAACGTTACACCATAGTCTGGATGAGTATTCTGATTGGCTGGAGGGTGTATATTAAAACTGTAATGCACATGTAGTCTCGCTCAAGTTTAACCACTCCTCTAAATTAATTCATGTCTCAATGACATCATCATTTCCTTGCAGCCAACTTTCCTGCGCATCAACAGGAGAGCAATAGCAGAGGATTTAAAAACAGAAGATATGCTGAGAAAACAATTGGTCGTGACCGCTAATTAGTGCCAGGTAGTTTCTACACTGATATAAAACTAGACAAGTCATCACCAAGTTTAACAGTTTTTTTCTTGTATGTGTGTATATTTTCTACACAATCCATGCCATATACCGGAGAAAGCCTGAAGACATTTCAAAGTTCTGATGCTTTGTCATCGCTGGATGGATAAGCGAGATGTTTCTGTCATCACAGGTAAGCTAATACAAGGCTTCAGGTCAGATATCACTGCACAGAAAAACCACGTTAGTATTAATGATGAGGTATGTTGTTGTAAGTTGTTGCTCTTTCTATTTAATGTATCTTCTCTCACCCAGATGCACTATCAATTTTTATTTGAATTCACAACACAACCTGCTCTCAAGGTACCAAAACTTGGTACTGATTTAGCTAACATACTCTGTAGTACAAATGTAATTCGGTCAGTACCCTTAATAAGTACCCAGTTCAATACCCTATCCTACAGTCAACAGATTCTTTAAAATATATGTATTATGTTATTCCTTACAATTTTTTCCCCCTGGTCAGTTGACCACCATCCCTGCTCACTCTATCAGCACCTGCACCTTTGAATAAAAATTGCTCATGGAAGAGAGGGCCGATAGTGAATCTGAAACACGAACCCATAAGGTTTTCCGTACACATCTGCTTCACATTTCTTAACTCTCTTCTTCAAACCCAGTTTCGTGAAACCACACAGTTGCGGTCCATTCAGACTTAGCTGGTGATAATCAGAGCCATTATATCATACAGCTCTACATTTAAATACTTTTAAAATTATATACCCTGAGTTCGGAGAGCAGTAATGTTCTGAAGCCACTGTCACTGTTATTAAGACACAATGACCTTAGCTGTTACAGCTTGCGTGTGGCGACAGACCTCCCTTCATCTTGTTTAAATTAGCTTTATTGGCGATATATGCAAGAGATGTGCTACCAAAGCATTAGGCTAACACAAAGCGTGATGTGCAATTACACCGTATCATTTTCTCTTCATTTCCCCTCTTCTCTCAGAAATGAGAGGTAGGGGAGACTGGGGTAAGATGAGCCGATTTTTACTGAGTGTTAGCAAGGAAATGATAGAACTAAAACAAATGTGTCCACCCATATTTCAGAACGTTCATTCTCAAATTATCTGGCGTAATGCAGCTACTTGAAAGAAGAATGGCAATGCAACTTCTTAAAAACATGGTCCCTTGGCTCAGTTTGCCCCAAGTTTGGGGTAAATTGGTCCTCGCAAGTGGGTCAATTGAGTCGCTTGGGGGGGAAACGGAGTCACTGAATTATTCATGTTGGAGTCTGGATAATATACAAATAAACCATTTCTATGTCAATTGAATTTGAAGGCAATGTTTTCTTCATTAAAACTATTATTTGGCTTATTTTCCCATAAGTTTCTCTCATAAGTGAAGAGCAGATTTAAAATGTTCTTGCGATCCAAAGTACAAGCCTGAGTTAAATGTGCTGTAGACAAGTTTGATGAATGGAGGAATTTTGGTGAAAATTTGAATGATGTTCTGTAATACACCGTAAATTGAAATAAAACAAAGATACCACCACAAATTAGGTAGGTAGGTAGTACACCCAGTTCAAAAGAGTGAGGTCTGTACAGGTGTAAATTGATATTGAAAAGGGGAAAAAGTTCCTTCATCGTCTTTGGGGTTTGGCTGTCTACCATTCCTGACAACTTTTAAGTCAAAACAAAGTCTTTCTTTGGATGATGCCAATAAGTATGATGCCCATCACAGTGAATGTATGGTCTGATGTACAACAAAATGTATCAATGTTTTTGTTTAGGGAGTGTGAAGGATGAGTTATTCTTAGGCTTAGTCTTTAAAAAAGGAAAGTGACACTTACTGTGTTTTGAGTATTTACATTATTCTTTACATTGTGTGTACTTATGTCAGTTTCTAATGAAGACACAATTGAATGAAAGGATGAATGAAATGAATGGATTGCATAGAACATATCTATACTCAGCACACACTACCAGACTTCACCAATGAAAGGGTTTCCATAGCTTCATCTTGAAGTTTGCTCCAAAGAATGAGGTCTTTATATACATGTTGATGTTATGCAGATTAAATACATTATTTTTAGAATGGCCGCTTAAGCTGTGCTCACACACTCTAACACATGCACCCACTCAGACTGTGCTTCAAAAGCAACACCTCATGCTTCATTTTACTTACTTGCTTGTTAGGTTTTCAGATTACTTTTAGCTTGGCCCAGACTGTCAATTGGGATGTCCAGGGAAGATCCAATAGATAAAACATGATAGAGGGGAGCACTCAAACCTGTATATGAAGGTGGGCCCCGGTAACATTTGGATCAAACACTTTTTGTTTTCCAGCTTCTTGAATCATTTAGCACCCAACAAAGTCAGAAACAAAGTCAGTGCATAGGAGGGTTACAGTAGTGTATTGCCTCACACTTTACACTGCTATCTTGGTTCATCGAGAACTCAGGACGTGCACCAACTACTGCTCGAGGCAAACAACACAAAGACAAAATGGACATTGTTGGATATTGAAAATGGATATTATTGGATTTACACATTGAAACAAAAGACTTTGATGCTTTTGAGCCGCCTGCTGTCAGTTATAAAGACATTGTTAATTATTTGGTTCGTCAAACGTCACCGATACCTTTGAAACAAATGAAATCAACTAAGAGCCTGAACGCTAACAATTTCATTCTGGCAGGGTTCAAGAACAGCAGAGGAATAAATGTGGATGGCATTCACAGGTACGTACAGGTATAAATCTGATGCTATATCTTATCTGCTTTGTGTAATGTTAACATTAAGCCAATATGTTGCTCTGTACTGTAACATTAATCCCTGTACTGTACCGGATGGCACTGGAGGCTCCATCTTGTCATCATTACCTGTTCAAGACACTCATGCACACTGAACCTGCCTTCAGTGCACATTTTACATTTTGAGTGCTACGTTACATGCGAGTGAAGTAACTGTCATTTAACAGAAGTGCAGGCTATTTTTAGTTCACAGCTCTCTTCAAATGAACAACATGAAACCATGTAATGATGACGTAAACTGGTGTCGAGAATGGAAAAAAAACTGTCTTTTTTTCTTTATTTCACATTTGGGTTCAGTAGTCAGTACAATATGTACAAGTAATCTCAATCAAATGGAACGACTGATTCAGACACATTGGTTAAGGTGCAACGTATTTTTACTGTTCTGCAGCCATAATTTTAGGAATCCTAAAGAAGCTTTTACCTTTATCCCGAACACTGTTATTGTTTTACCAAACCATGATGATAATGTGCAGCACCACAGCACTGACAGCTATGTACCAGAGGGGATGCCATGAACCAACATGGAGGACTGGAGCCTTGGCTAATGTGTGTGACATCATGTGCAACCCTCCTGTAGCCTACCACTGATGGGCAACTGTGTGCTGTGGAGATCCAACAGTCTGCAGGTTTTCATTCTGAGCAATCACTTAACCAGGGTCCGTTTTTTTCCAAACTTCATCTTGATCAGAATTGTCTGGATAATCAAATCTCCTTTTTTGCAACCCAGGACCAGAATGAGCTTGGCAATTAAAAGGTATGATTGGATTCAAATCCTAAAGATCAGAATTTCCTTTATCAGTTTTGAAAAACTCAATTTTCAGATTTTATCCAAACTGATTACTATTATCCTATCAGATAATAAAAAAAGATAAAAAGAAGTGACTCTTTTCCAACAGAAAAGAAAATTACAGGCTGCTTAGCAGCCTGTAAATTATAATTTGGCCACCTTTTCTGATATCATTAGAGACACAGTCTATGCTCATTGCCTTCCCAGATGAAGGCTATACCTTACAATGTCTGCATGGGGTTATGCTCGTTATCTGAGTGAATGGCATATTTGTGTTTTGCAGATCTTACTGATGCTGTTTGTGCTACATGTTTAAAACAACTTACAATCTGTACATTCTAATCTATAAATAAAATCTTTACTTTTACTGTTAATCAATAAAATAGTCACACACTTTGTAATAATTGTGTCTTAGGAGGCCTGATGAAGGCTCTGATGCTTGTGATATTTATAGTCATGGACATTATGGAGAAGGGAGCATCTATTTTATTGATTTTTCAATGTAGCTATCCGCATCTCATTTGGTGTGCATCCTTTTCTGCATTTTAATTTTGTAATTAAAAACATGTTTGATATGGTACTCTTTACATGATGGGTATGTGACTCTCTTGTATATTATTGTACTCGATATTACTCCAATGACTGCACTGATTACATCTGAAGGAACTGAGTGCTTTAGGATGTAACCCATTTGTCTGGGAGCAGCTGGGAGGTGTGTATGATCAGTTTATCTAAGAGGACAGGGTATCTCCTAAAAATAATCATAGGAGGTTCAAGGAAAACTACATGTAGTGAAGCATCACTTAAAGTAATGCCCCTATTCCTTTTGATGATCTGTCTTATGTGTTCTTCTTCCATGCTGTATCTCGTAACATTAACCTCTATCTGTTGTTTGTCAGGGAGCCCTTCTTTCTAGTAGTCTATTTCGATCAACTTGCTTGGCTCTTATAAAATCATTTTTGAGAACGGCACTTTTACAACTCTAGTTTAGAAAGCAAGATTCCATCTGTTTGGATTTGACATCAAACTCATTCTCCTGATCACACATTTTACATACGCTGAAATTGGCCAAGCGAAATGTTTATCACCCAATTTGGGTGAAACTATCTGCATATAGAATAGTGTTCCTAAAAACGTATGTACTGTATGGAAGAAACCCTGATATGGGTCTGATATCCAGATCTAAAAGGTGCACACTATTTTTTCTGCGTTCAAATGATAATTTAATATTGCGATGAATGAGAGGCTCAGGCTCAGAGCCTGACCACACAACACAGACATCATCAGTAAAGCCTTCCACCAGGTGGTGTGCTCAACAAGCCTATTATTATGGTGATTCAACACAAAATCCTCTCTCCATTTTCCCTAGGTAAAGACCAGTATATTAAGGACTAAAGCAGTCTAAAATTCAACCCTGAACAATATTCTTATTAGGAGTCCACACTGTGAGCTCAGTATACTATGGTTTAACTACAAGATAAACTGAAAAATCTGAAATAAGTTGTTCCTAAACCCTGGCCATAGTTGCATACATAAACTTTTTTCTACTTATGGTAGCAAAATAAATAAATACAAATCTTATTTAAAATGTCGGTATGTTAATGGATTATTTTTTTAAGAATGTCTTTAGGGTTTTGAACATAAGCTGAGATTCAAGCTAAAAATGCATAATGAAATTTTGATATTGGTTCAGTAAGTCATTACCTCATTACCGGATATCACTGGTCTACCAGTAGGGAGGGTAAATACATTTAATAGGGAAATGCTTAAATGTACATTTGTACAGCACTTCGTCCTATGGTGTTTCACAGGACATAAATAGCATGGAAATCGATTTTTATTTGAAGCTTGTTGGGAATTTGATATATTACAGGATTCTACCAGCTTATCCACCACATTTTGGAGCATGTGGCATGTGACACATGCTGTCCTCAATAACAGCAAATGCACCATTGTTGCGGTTAGCTACACACTTGTTAACACATCAAAATTGAGCCTGTTGATCAATCACGTATTACAATTGTTTACAATTGAATAGAATTGCCTATGTATTTGTTCATTTTGTTAAATGTGTCAAGTTTAGGAAATGGCATAAACACACCTTAGAATTAACTCCAATGACTTCTACCTCCAGAAAAATATAACCTCTCTCATGCTGACCTCTTGCTGACCTGTTTGTAAATATATTTTCACCCAATAAAACTGTCACAAATTTTAAACAATCCTCCACCTACCCCATTAAATTAAACCATATTTTTCTCACTAATTACCTGTTGGTTTACACTTTTGAATGATCCCATGTTAAGCTACGTCCTGACCCAATATTGAACAGTGTGTTTGTCTGTCTGTCCAATCTACAGTTAACTCCAAGGCAACATCATGAAATCCATTGGGCAGATTGCCATAAAATTTGGTTAGCGCTTTCATACTATCCAGTTTAACCCCAGTCTGCTACTATGTGCATTCCTCCCATACACACCAAGCCAGAAGGACACCAGCAGCAGAGGGCCCACGCTAGTTAAGAGCAAGACCCACAGTTAAAAGAAGCCCTGTGTTTAAGGATCAAGTTAAGTCCATTTAGACTACACTGATAAAAACCTCAACTGTCAAATTGTGTTTATTCCACATTTTGTTAGTTGAGTCTAAATGGTCCTCACTCAACTTGACGCTCAGCAATTTTGCATAGTGCCCCTTTAAAGCTAAAGGAGATAATGTAGATGGAAAAAATATGCACCGTTTAAAGTGTCAATGAGGGACAATGTTGGGGAAATATAATCTATATAAAATATAACACAATCCTTTGTCTCAAGAATGAATAGTTTTATATTGATTCAGCAAAACAGAAATACAGACCATAAGAAAATCTTGACATGAAATCACTTAAATTCCAAATGAGGATATAGAATTGAGGACACAGAGGAATGGAGATCAATTTGTTTCATGTTACAAGTTAAGAAAACATCTGTACATGTGGAAAGATGAGGCTATGAAATACTCTATACTATGAATACTATGAAACACTGCTTTGTGGTGTAAGGGACTGTATGGCACCAAGGAACTGTCCCTTGTTGCTTCAACCATACTGCAGTGCAGATGTCACTCTTATCTGCAGCATAAGAGCCAACATTTCTTTCAGGCAGCATCCTGAGATGTGAAATTGGCAAATTGCTGGTGTATATGAGACAATAAGGATGATTTCACAAAAATAGGAGTTTTAAAAGTTTAAGTTGAACCTCAGCAAAGTTTAAAAGACCGAATCAGATGAGGAATCAGATCCTGAACATTTAGTCTGTTTTGCAGATTGTAGTTAGTTGGTATATTTCATAATATCAAACCATCCTTTTATATTTTTCTGTAATTCTGTGCTATAATACATTGTCATCTGTGCAAGATAAAGTAGATTTCCACTTCCACTTCTGTCTCCTCCAGCTGAACAAGTCCAAATCATGTAAGAGATTTCTTCCTGAATCTCCTTTACTTTGTTTCCCTCATTACTTTACTACTGTCTAAACAAAGAATACATGTCTTGAAGGTAAGTGGACTTCCTGCTGTACTCAAACAAAGAAATATGTAAATAAATTCAGTATTCAAAGACTTGACTTATTGAAACTTTGGTAATATTGATCAAGCTTTGCTTTCCCTGTTGTGATCTTATCTAAATAATAATAGAAGAAGGAAGAAGAAGAAGAAGAAGAAGAAGAAGAAGAAGAAGAAGAAGAAGAAGAAGAAGAAGAAGAAGAAGAAGAATCAATGACTTTATAGCTGCTTTACCTACCCATTAACATTAATTCCTACTTATTAATTCACAATATTGCTGTTTGGGAAATAATGCAATTATAGTTCAAGTCATTCAGCAATAGAATTTTTTTAGATGCCTACTTGAATATACAAAACTTACTGTTGACAAATACCAGCTGTTGCTTTGATTACATTGACAAGGAAAGCTATGGAAGGCAAGACAGTGTGTGCTGCCTCCAAGTGGACAGACTTGGAATTGGAATAACTAAGAGCCTAAGGAGAAGAGAGATTTGAGAGGTTCAGAATATAAAGTGACATATTGACATCCTTGTAAAAAGGGTTTCACATGTTGTCACCAAGACCACCCTAGTTGAGACAAAGACAAGACCAAAGTTTGATCTGGTTGAGACTGAGCCAAGATCAGTGCATCTGTTCAGCTGTCTCATGCAAGGGTTTTCTTCTTTATTTTTTAAACATCTAAAGTTTTTGTTCATTCACACAAAACAAACTGAAAAAAACCCACTGAAAACAGCACTAACACCTTGTGAATCTATTTGATTTACATGAACATAATATGAACATGATTCTGCTGTGGTGTATTTGAGAACTGACAGTGATTATTGTAAAATCTTACAAGCTAAACTGGTGTTAGCATTTAGGAAGTTGTATGTATTACAGCTGCATTAATTGACATTACAGGCATTAAATTAGCAAAATGACACTTTGGACTGTGTTGTCATTGTAGGTCCTTTTCCACTCTGGATCTACTAGTCAGATTGTTGTTGTGGATTAATGCAACTTATTAAAATAAGTAAGAATTAACCAAAATGTGAATTTAACTCATAAAGTAAATGAATTTTCATTAAAAGCAATATAAATTCACTCACTCAACTTTTGTATAAAGTGTAAATTCATTTAACTCTGGGAATTATCACTTATCACGTTAAATATCATGTGATGTTCACAGAAAGAATCAGAGAAATAGATTTGATGTGATATAAAAACTTTAAGCCTTTAACTTATCTAACATGTTGGAGAGAACATATTAAAGTCAAGTGGAGTCAAGTAACAGGGTGCACGAGTAACTGATGCCCTTGACAGCGAAATCCAACTGAAAAGGGGCCTTAAAAGAAAAGTTTATTTTCAGTGTCGGTCCTTTTTGTCGTAGTTTTTGCCATCATGCTGACTGATTGTGTTCTGGTCACTTTTATGTCTGCTCTTCCCTCAGTCTGCCTCTCCTCAAATTAACACTGCAGAATTTTGCATTTAATTAGCTACTAGCCATTAGGGGTAACGTAATTAACCATTTTTGCTGGTTACCTTAACCAGCACAATGGGATGGAGGCTATGTTTTTGCCCCATTCCACCTGTCTATTTGTCTGTTGGTAATTTCAAATTACATAATTCTTTCCCCACGCTTAGGCTAGGTTTCCCTGTGTGTCTCCAACACTTAGGGAAGCCTACAAAGCCATATATGAGACCATTAACTGTGGTGAGAAACCTCTGCAGATAACCAAAGTATGTGCCACATGATGGCTTTCCATCGAGCCAGCAGTTTCACACATTTTGGACCAACGGGAAGAGCTGAAATTTCATTTCAGCCTCACCAAATCCAGTGCACACTGCTACATGGCTGGTTTTGTACTCCATGTACAATGATCCTTAAAATGTCCTTTAGACTATTTTTTTTTTTTTTAAGTCAGCAGCAGGGTGATAAATCCACTAGCAAAACCTGATGTGCTGAAAGAGCCGATCGATTGGTACATAAGTCCTACACCATACCTGGGTTACTTTTGAGTCCAAGGCAGCTGAGCTTCACATCTCATGTGAGGAGGAGAGATATGTTTGAGGGCAATGTTGGGGCTTCACCATTTCCTTGATAAATGAGTTGAAGGTCAGACCTCCACACAACATTGAAACACTCCAATGCATGTCAGTGTTCAATGTGGGGGAACTCTAAGGCATGATAAGAGCATTGGAGAAAAAACTGGCAGTCTCCTTGGGTATGTCAGACAATTGACTCTGCACTATAGGCTAACTCAGAGAGCCAGATGGATAAAACGGTTAGGTCTAATTGTTGTATGGTTTGTGGTGTGAAGTGTTTATTTGCTTTCATATTGTCATAGTTTATTTTTTTCTGTGCTGTTTGTGTTGGAACTCAGCTTTCCAGTTTGGACTCTTTAACCATGGACTGAGTTGATTGCTGCAGCTGCAACCTGTTGGCTGATTAAATAAATGACTAAAATCTAACTAAAACACCCCAAAAAATTTCAAGAGATGACTAAGACTAGAATTAGAATTCAGATACCTGTCAAAACACTTGACCAATGACAGGCTGGGTCAAACTTATGAGTACAGCAAACAATCCAGTTTAAAAAGCATTAAAATCACTCGTTCTGAGACAGGCAGGTCACCAGGATTTCAGTTTTGGATGGGCCAAAGATCCTCTAGTCTCAAAAGGGCTGGGCAAAAGCCTGAAAAGAATGCACTAAAACCCAAATCCTTTAATTACAGATGACATATTTATTCACAGTTCTCATAGACACATTGCCACAAGACATTGCATCCTTCAGTAGTATCCATTACAAAAACATTGACTAGTTTTAAAATCAGTTCTGTAGCAGTTAGAACAGTTTATTTGGAGTTTTGTAAAACCATTGCTGTCAAGGCACTGCCATCATTTGAGCTAACATTAATAACATTCCAGAACACAAAAACAGACAGAAAATAGGCTGCAAAGAATGAAAGAGACAAAAAATGATATTCCTACTGTGTCATTGCTGTTGTCAACAAGTTTCATCTGTGTTTCTCATCTCGCATCTGTCTGTATTTCTCCCTACAGGAGTAGTCGGTAGGGGTTGCTTTTGAATATGTTAATCATTCTATCATAGTCGAGAGTTGCTGTAAGATCTCTCTCTAATGTTAACAGACAGAGCGAGTTCAGGCGAGTGGTGAGCTCCAACTGGCAGTTTTTATTCTCTAAATCCTGGAGAAGACACGCTCAGCTGTACATGATGTCATTGGTAGAGTGATCAGTAATTTTGAGAAGCAATGAACATGAGGGAAGACTTCCTGCATATGTCAAATACATCAAGACTTTTAAAAGTTTCTTCTCTTGTCATCTTCCTTGTGGAGAAACACTGAAAGCTCCAACTCTGTCACGCTGATATGGAGAAGCTTTCCTGCATCATTCAGAACTTTTATCATGTTCAGCGCTGACATATGTATAATTATTGTTTGTACAGTAATTTTGCCCTCTGTATGATCAACAACACCAAAAAGAGGTGAGATGTACGATAATTTTGCCATTGCTTTGAAATAATGAACTTTATTTCCTGACTGCTGATTCAAGATCATTTTTTGTTGTTAGCAAACAAATGTTTTCTCCTCCTGTTTGGGAATTGTAATTGGCTAAAGTCTGTGAGTAGGTGGTGTCAAACAAGGTTCTTTCTCACAATAAATACTGTATGTTTTATATATGTCATGGTTTGCAAAGCAAGTGGACCCAAACACAAGAGACACGAGTCACAGGAACTGAAGAAAATAACAGTTTAATCCTGGACTCAGGCAGAACACAAGGGGCAAAAAAAAAAGGCTACAACACTGGGAAACATAGACAAACTGACACTGGGGAGCTAGACAAACAAACCAACAGAGAACAAAGGGAAACAGGTATATATAGACTGGGAACTAATCACAAGAACAAGACACACCTGGAGTCGGGAGGTACTGGGAAAAGGAGGGAAACACTGGGATTGGTTAACAAGGGAGACAACGAGGGTGTGAGGCAACAAGACAAGGGAGAGCTAACGAGACTAACACAGGACAGGTGTACAGGGGAACACAGGCTGGGAAGGGCTACAGGGAAACACCAAACCAAGGAGTCCATAATCAAGAATCAAAGAAAACATATATACACATATATACACACACAATGATCTTATGGGACTGCTGTACAGGGCTGTTGTAGCACGGCTGAAGAAAAGCAAGGCAAGCTAATTGGTTGCTTATCCAAATTATCATTTGATTTGAAAACACTGTAAACATTTTAATATCTGATGGCTGTTTTAGTGAATAAATATGTTCACTCTCAGTTCTTTATTGTTTTGCTTTGTTGCGGTATTAGCCATTTAGCTGCTAGTCAGGCATGAGAATGGTTCAGCCTACACTTATGTTCCTCCTAATTTGTAATGTTGGAGGAATACGACTTCTGCCTGGCTTGATTTTTTTTTTTTCTCAGGTCAGCCTAGTGTTAGATTTTTACTAATATCGATTACATCTATCGTGAAACTTGTGAAACTAGTGTTGATTTGTGAAGATGATTTCATAGAGCAAAATGAATGAATAGCATAAACAACACTAGCTCTGTCATGGAATATCAGTACTCCATCTCCCATTCTCACGTCCCATCTTTCCAACACGCAAAAACTTCTTACTGCCTTCTCAAATACATCCTGCACCTCATCACCTTCACCTCCATCTACGGCGACACATTTAAGAGACAGGTGAGAACCATGTTAACAATTATCAACAGGAACAAACTCCTCGAAATCACACATGCCACAGACAAGACCATTAGACCTGTCAGACCTGAGAATCAGCGTTGTCACACGTGAAGAACATACAATCTAAAATAAGAAGCCATCTTACTCCTATCAGGCGAGATACAGATCCTTTCTGTGAATAAGCCTGCCTTTGCCTGTGTGTGCACTGTAAAATATTGGTCTTCATATTTACTGATTATAGTAATTGCTGTACTTTTAGGAAGACAAAAATATCTATATTGCTGTCTTGATATGCTTTGTTGACATCGGTGTTGGATGAATTGCCATCTGCTAGAATCAGGGAGAGAGAGAGAAATGTAGTTGTGAGAGGCA
The DNA here is from genome assembly GCA_900302615.1 of Holocentrus rufus. Lineage (NCBI taxonomy): Eukaryota > Metazoa > Chordata > Actinopteri > Holocentriformes > Holocentridae > Holocentrus > Holocentrus rufus. The sequence continues at coordinate 11,113 of OMLF01020979.1, read as the reverse complement.
CTGGCTAACTGTTCATAGAGGAAATTGATCAAGAAGAAGAATTCATTCTGCTCAGAACACAGATGGGAAACCATGTGCCACGGAGGGCTAAGAGTCTGCAGGTTTTCCAACCAAAATTTGACAGCAGGTGATTTCACTGATTAACTCGCCTTCAAACACAGAGGGGGGAACTAATCAGTGAAATCACCTGGTGTAGTTTTTGGTTGGAACGAATTCATGCGGACGCCTGGCCTTCCATGGCACGCGGTTCCTCATCCCTGATTTAGCAGGACCATGGGGCAGCTCATTTCTCTCCCTTCCTTTCCTACCTTCTATTCCTGTCCTCCTGGTGGTGCACCATGCTGCTCTGACCTCCTCGTTCAACACACTCACCAACCTGAATTAGTTATGATTCTTCTGCTGAATCTGCAAAGGCAAATGCCTGGTAACTTTAACAGTGGAAGCTGAAAGCTGGGCGTACTCAGAGCAGCCTATTTTTGCTGTTGACACAAGGCGCTGTTGTATTTTTGCACAGACTCATTAGAAGCCAGATTTGGCAACCAGGTAGCACAGCACAGAAGTGATAGAACAAGCTGCCTATAAATAGCCAATAAAGCTTCAGAATTTGGATGTTATTTATTTGTCAAATACAAAACAGGAAGGCACTCAGTGGAACGCAGACCTCCGCCAAGGTCGCAGCTAGAAGTTCTAGCCGTGTTTGTGTTTGTCAGTCAGTCAGTTTGGAAAGTTGGTCAGTGTCACCTTGACCCATGAATAACCAACCCACTGGGCTTCGTGGTGTTAGATGGATGCATTTTAAAACTACAGCCGATTTGTACTGAGCTGCATCTACTGTCCCACTACTTGGGCCTATTGGCTAAAAAGTTAATCACCCCTTTGCTGGCCCATGATCAACCTTTCTTCAAGGTTTTGCACAAATCTGTCCGGTTCTTTTTGAATTGTCTTGCTGACAGACGGATAAGTCCAGGGTGATCGCCACCCACATGAGATCTACTGTCCTCCAACTCAGAGGAAATGTGCATCAGAGCTTTGAAATGTTTGAATCGCATTAACTGTGCAAGGATGACATACCGTTTGCTATGAGAATGGCAAAAGGTTTTAAGTGCTTTTCAGTAACCAAATGCAAATTTTGTTGCAATCAGAGGCTAAATTCTCATTACTAAAATGATATTAGATTAAATTAGATTACATTAGATTAAGATGAAAATACTCATTCTCCATGTTGGTCAAAGCTTGAATGACAAAATTGTATAGGCAGGGTTTCTGCAGGTTTCAACAAGTAAACTGTAAGACTTTTTGAGACTATTCTGAATGCAATTTAAGATCTATTTCACATCCATAAAAGCATAAAGGATACCTGTCCAGAGATCGCTTGCCAGCTTTGTATTGAGTCAGCGTTGTTAGCGCAGAATGGGTCACACTGGGTGCTCTCACATAAATTCGGACCGAGGTGCACAGTTTGCGTTATTGGTCATTGGTTCTGTGTTGGTCTCGTTTTGTTAAATTGTGATAAAAACATTTTTTTTCCAGGAACCTGCAGAAACCCTAATAGAATAGGTTACTGTGTGCAACAGGTGCTGCTGCAGCCAAACAGGGTATCTCAGGATGTGTTTGTTAAATTCTTAAGTCTCTGTCAACCTGGCTTGGGTCTAATGTAAATGTCAAGTGTAAATGTCCATCAGTAGTATGCATATGACCATCAGGGTGCCCAACACACACAAATTACCATCTTCAAGTGTACATGAACAAACATATAATAGAAAAGACATTTAAAGAACTCTCCAGTGCTGTGTCATGCAGCTGGCCTGTCCATTAGGTAGGCTTGGGTAACTGCCTAAGGCTGCACTAGGAGCTAGGGCAACTGAATTTGGCAATTACCTGCTACCAGTCACTGTCCATTTGAACGCCTGTAGCCTATTGCACAGCGCCAGTTGAGCTAACAACATCCCTGGGCAGTTAGTTTAACTACTAGGATTTTAGTGAGCGGGAAAGCTCATCTTTAATCAGTAGGCTGTGGTGTTGGGAGGATTGATTCTTTTTACCAGCTTGATTCTTCCTTGCTGTCAGACAGTAGTAAATTGATTCCTTTGATTCACCATTGTTAAAAAAAATGTTTTGCAGCCAGCACCAATTTGGGTAGCCCGTGCCACTTCCTCTGCCCTGGTAAGATGAACAAAGAGCAATAAGACACAGCCTACAGTCTGATTACGTTTATAAAACTAGAGTTACGGCACGACTTTGTGTGTGATATGGCTGTTTACAGTTACCATGGCAACAACACAGGCTACCGCGCGTAATCATGCTGTGTGGATAGCGCAGGTGCACAAGCCCTCAGTGAGTTAAAAATATTGTTTTTATGTGGCATTAATGTCCTTCAGAACAAATTTTATGACTCATTTTGTGTACAGTTTGACAGTGTCCCTAAATAGGGAAAGCAAATGACAACACATACAGCAGGACAGCTCCCCATTCAAAGAGACACGGCTTTGGTCTTGTTGGTCATGATCCTGCTGCCCGAGGGCGTTTCAAAGATGGCGCCAGAGTGTGCAGTCTCATTTCTGCACTCTAAAGGTCTCTGGTTTAATAATACTGAACGAACACATGCAGAATACAACACACAAGAGGAAAAAAAGTAAGTTCACAAAGCTACAACTATAATGACGAGAAGGACAAAGAAGCAAGCGAGGGTACAAGACTGGGGGGGGGACACATTTTGCAGCATGTGTGTCTGTGTATGGTGGATGAGGACTGTGGGTGTTGTATGTTCTGAAATCTGATCAGTTCATTACATGAAGGGACCGTATAGAAAACATTACTTTGCTTGCTGTCTTGCATCCTCTCTGCTTCTTCCTCTCTCTGATCTCTGGTTTCACATGGTATGAGGGGGAGGCCTTTTCTTTTCCTTTTCACACACTCCTCTTAGATCATGTTCTGTCATTTCACTATATGTTGTGAATATGGAAGATCACTGATATTTAACAGTTAATGCTGTTTCACCCGGTCTGGTGTATTGCTGGAGGCTGTCAGTGTCCTGCGCAAATTAAGCAATGATTGTTAGGATAAATTAAGAAACTATGCTTTTTTTTAACATGATGAGAGAAGTCAGTTCTGTTAGATAGGGAGGCTAATATTAACAATAGTTAGTTTACTGGCATATTTCTCCTGCATATGGGGGTGATGCTAAACCCAAGTGTGGAGAAAGATGTCCAGTACAGATGGTCTGGCAGTGGCACTGCTATAGTGGCAGTGCTTCTTACACTATTTGGTGCTGTTTTTAAGGTAACGTTTAGCTTCTTATTAACAGTTTTCTGCACTCCTCTATTAAACACTCATATCCTTTTTTTTTCATTGATTTGCATGAAGCTGGGCATTATCCACTGACTACAGCTTGTGTAGTGCTATTTTACTCCTGGTCAAATACTACATTAGACCCATGTGAAAGAAAGTAGGCAGGGCCCATTCAGTAAAGCAAAAATAATACGTATAAGACTAAAATTTGTCCATTCTGAAAGAGCCAGTTCCTCTCAGGTAACCTTTTGATTTTTCTTCCTTTGAGTCATGAATATGCAAATTGCACAAAAAGTCAAGTTAAAATTAAAGTATAAAATGAGGTAAAATTGGTTTTTAAAAAGAGGTAGACACAAAAACCAATGTGAAAAAAAATTTATATTTCCTTTGTACTTATTTTCCAAGATTATTTTCCTAGTCCATAAATGTTCGTGAGGGATTGGTGGTTGCACAGGTGTGCAGTGTCTCCCATTTAGAGGATGTAGGTTTCATTCAGTTGGAAGTAGTTCAAAGTGAGGATGAAGACATTTTACCAGCTCCTAATTAACTGTTTAGTGCGCCCCTTATTAATATAAGCATAGAATAAATTCAAAAGAGATTTTTTTAACACTTCTATCTAGACCACATCCATGTTCAGTCTAAACCCTGTACACTTCTGAATCCATCTGAATGCAGATACAAACACAAATAGTGGCAGTGAAAGCAAAAAAGGCTTGAGACCTGGAGACAAGCGGAGGCCGTCCTGCGTGGTTCAGACTGCTTCTCTGGGGCCACAGAGAAGCTGGGATAGACATGGGGTGTGACTGTTGATGAAGTCCAGCTGTACACCATTGACTCCCTGAAGTCTCCTCCCTCTGGCTTTTGCCATGTTCCAAACAAGTCGGAGGTACTTGATATTTCTGACTTTTGACCAAGCGTTTCAGAGTGGGAGTTTGAAAAGATGACCTAAATAGGCTAACAGCACCACAATGGTGTTGGCATGTTCATACACTTTCTGGAAAGTCACTGCCAAGCTATGCTTGCTTATAATATTAAGGTTTTGTGATACCTTGTGGGATGCATGACTCAATGATATAGTTGTGATTGTTCACCATTAATGATTTAAAATTATGATCGTTTAGCATTAACAATGTTTGACTCCATGTTTGAGTGACATCACTTTTTGGGCCCTCCACGAATTTCGGGTTGTTCAATTTTGCCCGAGTTTCATTTTTCCTATGGTAGTAACTTTTCTGAGCTGCCAAATTGTTGGAAACAGTCTCCAGTGAGAGAAACCCCCCTATTTAGGTGGCATTGCTAGGTAGGAGGTAGAGGTTTCAGTCATTAAGGTAGGACACATAAATGTCATTGTAAAGCATCAATTGGTTCCAGAATAGAAAATTCCACAATGGCTGGTAACATCAACTAAGAAGCAGAAGAATGAAATTCCTCCAACATCCATTTAAATTAATTTTCGTCCAGTCAGCTGTTTCTGGAAAACCACTGAACTCACTGTACCAATTGGACAAAGTATCCTGGGTACCTTACGAGAGGGTTGATTACCATGGAAACTGCTGCATGGAATTCTACACTAGTCATGTGACATGTTCTTACCCTGTTGTCTAAATTCATGTAAACTTTCGGGCAAAATAGGACCAAGGTGATACAAAGCTTCCTTGCACATGAGATACAGACTCTGTATTTGGCTTCGGGGTGCTGCAAGGTTGCTGAATGTCTGGTGTGGCAGCACACCGCATCTGCACACACACACACACACACACACACACACACACACACACGCATACACACCTGCTTTGCTGACAGGTCTGCTCCAGCCCATTTTCATATCTCACAGCTAGCATTAGCCCTTGCTCAGTTACATTATTTTTTAAAAAATATCTGTTTATTTAATTATTTTGTGCATACAGATTTTGTGCACCCATTATGGAACTAATTGTAACTTGACATAAAAGTGCTCATCAAGCAGCCAGATAATGAATGAGACAAAGATAATGAAGGCAACAAAGAATAGCCAAACATCAACCAACACCAATTTTAACAAACATTTCCCTAAATCTGGGTAATGCTAACTCAACATACGGATGACTGCTTATTAAAACATATTAAGACAAATGATGCGATTCAGAATTTTACATTAGTTGGATCATTTTAAGATTTCACTGGAATTAACTTTCTTGACACTATTAAGGCAGTCAGATTTATAGTTCTGTGTAGATGTGTAACCATAGTGACGCCTTAGCTGTAGTGTAAACATTTGTAGTTCTATGTTAGCAGGTCTGCAAATTGACTGCTGAAATACTGGACAGTGTTAACGAGTACTGAGTACTGATTACTGATTGATTATTATTATTGATTCCATGCTTATGAAATACAGACTGAAGCAATCCTGTCCACTGATGGATACATTATTGGTGTCCAAACCAATGTTTTGGGATATTTCTTATGAATTTTATGACATCATCATCATCGGCAATTCATGTTTATAATTTGGGTATGAGGCATTTATCAGGAGTATAAAATGAACATATTTGTAACCCTCCTCAGTTCTTCTCTCTTCAGTTGACCTCATGTTGTTTTTAATTGGCTATGAGTGAAAATTAACTGCAAACATGGTAGAATAAGTAGAAAGCAGCCAAGCAAGCCAATCACAGTTCTTGTGGTCTTGTGGTCTACGCACAGTTACATTTTTGGAGAGGTGTGTGTGTGTAAGCTTTGGAGTCAGCCTCTGTGGGCAGCGCAGAACCTGCAGACACCTCCTGCGTAGCTAGCAGGTGTCTGCATTTTGACGCAGGAGTATAAATTGGCCTTAAGTATAAACTGGCCCTTACTTACCTCCATCTGGTTCAGTCAGCAAGGATGTCTGGCCCAGGATTCAGTGATTTTCTGGCTTCTTCTTCTCTAATGGCAGACTACAGCTTTGGCGTACTGCCATCCTCCAATCATTAATTTGCATATCGATATATAACCTAGAGTCCCTGCTCTCGGAGAAGGGAAGGAGCTAGGCTGTGTGTGAGAAGCGTTATAATCATCAGATCTCTTTGGTTTGGACAAACAAGTGGTGCAATCGGCATTAGCTCTGACAATTTGCCATCAAATAGTGTAGGATTCTTTATGGAGTCAACTATGGGAAACATTGGAAAAAAAAGAAATTAATATTGAAACTTTTGAACATATTTGTATACAGTTTGATAATCTGCACTTGAACTCGTGATTCATATTTAAAAATGAATAATCCGTGCCGTTGATTTAATAAATGTATACCCTCAATATGAAAAGTATCCTCAATTTAGTGATCATCTGGGTGACAGTTTAAAATAAAGACAATGATTTGATACATCATATTATGTTCTGAATTATATTAATTTTACAAACTAAAGTGTCAAACTTTACTTGCCCCCTTCCATGACTGTGCATCAGGTGATTGACCTTGTTCAGCACTTAAAAATGAGAGTACAGATTACTACACTGGGACACTGATTATTAATTTCAGGATACGGATTTATCAATTTGTGGTAAGTAATCACTAATTTGAAGATTCCTAATTTCTAATTTGTGATAGAACTAATTCCATGGTATTATTCCAGGGTACAAATTGTTAACCGATGCACCATATAATTTTTTTCCCCCACTAAGTGGTGGGCTCCATTGGGAAAGCAAACCATATTTGTCGTTAATTGCTTTTGAGATATTAACTCACCAGGAGAGTCTGTAAAGTTGCTGAATCTGCTGACAAAGTTGCTAAATTTACCAGCAACACTTTGCACATGACATATATATCAGATATCAGAAACGCAGCTTCATCTGGAGGGATGAATTGTTGGACCAACATGCAGATAAAGAAGCCAGACTTCTTTTATTATTACACCAAAACTGAATGCTGCAAATTATGCAACTAAATATGTAGAAGATACTACCAAAATACAAATAACTCATCTGTCCTGAAAAAAATTACAAACAGTGAATGGGCATGATGCCCCAGTTCATACATCTGTTAAAACTATACTATAGTTACATTTATAATCAGCCAAGCTGTTGTATAAGTAGTCTAATAAGAGTCTAATATTTTATGCTGTATCCTTGAAACAAAAAAGGAAATCTGAGGGCAGTTTAAATTGGCCTTATGCCACTGCTCATACATTTGTTAAAATAATACCAATATTATCTGTAATATTACAGGTACGCTGTTTAAGTTTTTAGCAGAGGAGATGCTTGATCATAAACAAGCACTTGTGACTTAGTATTTTACTTCACTACTGCACATAGTTTAGCGTTGGTATTGTGTTTGGATAATTTTAATATTGTTTTATTGCTTTTTGACATTTTTGAAATGAAATTTCTTGTTGAATTCTAAAATTGTAATAATTGTACTTATTAATTGTAAAATTTTGCACATACAATTATGGTCTCAGCCTTAATAATATTATTTCAGAAATCTTAATGGTATCTCACTGTTTCATTGTTTGTTTGAATGTTGATTTGTATAAATAGATACAATTTCTTTGTTTATAACTCACTATTGTCTGTATACTTAATCTCAATCAGTAGGAGAGCTGGGGCGAACTGTTAAAGGAGAGAGGGCTGCAGTGAGACAAGAGTGGCAGGATACATCACTTGTGTGATGTGACTCTGTGGGAAGTGGTTTACACGAGTCTAGTGGGGGGGGCTGCCAAGCAGAAGTCTGCTCAGGGCTCGGAGGGAGGCTCAGATCGGCACTGAGTTTATAGATGTCAGTACATGTAAGTCCCCGTAGCTTCATACAGTCTGAATCAGGCCCGCTGAGCATTAACTTTCTGTGGCTGACATTTTAACTAAGTGTCCCACTCGAAGGACTTTGTCATGAAATTAAACTTAAATTGGATGAAGTTTGTAGAAGCTTTGTCTTTGGCTATTCAGCAATATAACTTATCTATGTCCCAATCTATTTTTAAGTATTTTTATGGGTGTTATGTAAATCTTTCTCGTGGTTTTTAAAAGGAAGCAAATATGGACGCAGCGTCATTGCATATCAAATGTATATCAGAATTAGTTAGTGGTACTTTTAGTTCTTAAAAACATATTTTAATGACATGTCAGTGCATTCTGCCAGTGCAGAATGCACCCTGCCCTCCTGTGAATAATTTCTTAGTTGTCTATTACCACTCGTGCCAACAATGCATGTAGGTGAGGGAAGTAAGAGGAACTTGGACTAATGAATTCAGTATATTAACAAAACCAACTGTAGTTCTCCAAACATGCAATCTGGAAGGATGATCAAATGGCATTAACACTTCAAAACTCCATTATCAGTAATTACTAGATTATTTGACCGCTGACCTGCCACTTGTTACAAATCCACTTAAGTGATTGGTCTTGTTTATGTAATGGTTGGTGGTGTGAGCCACAGTCTGGGAAGAGTCAGAAAATCTGGGCCAGCCTCATTTCAGTCATTACAGATGCATGTAAGCTGAGTGCCATCTAGTGGTGGACTTCCTTTGTTCTACATTAGGGGTGATTGTGCATACGGCAAAAAAGATATTTGTCAATATGATGAGTTATTTACCCATTGTGAGTAAATAAAAATGCATTTGTGATCCACTGACTCACCCGTTTACACTAGAGATTACTTATTTGAGCGAAAGAGTTATTGTCAATTTGTTGTCCTATTTACTCTTTGAATTTGACATGGAACAGCTCAGAGTGCTCATTTGACCTCATGAAATCAGTCTGGAAAAAAATGACTCAGCAAATATTTGAAAATCCAAGATGAAAACATTATTTTTATGTATCATAAGTAATAACATAATCTCTGAAGAAATGTGAAGTAACTATAAACGTTAAATATGCTTCTTTGTATTGTAAATTCTGTATGCACTGTAAACAAAATTACCAACAAGTGTAAATGCAGTAAAACAGTAATGTTGAAGCTTCAAAAAGTTAATTTGCTGAAATCAAATTAAACCTTGCAATGATGTTAAACAGCTTAAATCCGTACGAGTGACCAAAGTCCAAGCTGTTGGCCAGAGTAAAAATATTTACCAACATGTGCTGATGGAAAGGAAATTGAGTTACAGCTTGCATTCACTGCTTGATAATAGATGCTGCACGGACAATAGCACACTCCAACACTTTTCTCAGTCAAGGTTAAACTCAATGACAGCTTTGAAATATTTTCTTTCTGAAGGGATTAAAGGAGCCTGACTCTGCCCCATGAGCCACTGGAAGAAGGTGCTGACAGGTGCTGCTGTGTTCTCACATCTGTGCCAAATGGAAAGAAGGCAAGATTTTGATGAAACATTATATCATTTTTTTCACGTAATAATGGCCATCATGTTTTAGTAGTTAGTTGTTTCAGTGGTCGGTTACTTAGCATGAAGACATTGTTTAGGCACAATTTCACGTGGTTTATGGTTCCCTTTGATCTCTTCCTTACCGGTGCAGGTTGAATGATGGTTGTCACCAGATTCTTGCTCATCCTGTATCTCATTTGTTTTTCCCCCTCTCTCACCTCAGCTTCTCCTTGAGGCCGGCACTGTCTCGGTCTCTCCCTCAAATCAGTGCAAGAATATTGGCCTGGCAACCTGCCTGTAATTAAATATGTGATGCCGCACTCTTCACATTTCTAAGCTCACCAAGTGCCTCTGTCCTGACAGAATCTTAATGCTCTTCCTCTGAATCCAAAGGATGACTTTCTGATAACTTTACATACACCAGGAAAGGTTGGATTCCTATCATAGAAAGGTACTGTACATTTTTTTCTTTCTATGTACAAACACAGTAGTTATTGCTGGTCATGCTAACTACAAACAAACCACTGTTGCTACTGTTGGAAATAAACGCAAACCTCTTCACTTCATGTGTGCCAGAGGACTTTTCCTGGGAAAGACAAACGCAGCACTGAATGTTTAGGACTGCAGATGCAAAAGTTTCATAAATTAGGTATAAGTCCAGTCATTATTGTGTGACATCAGTAATTAATTTACAGTAAAATGTTGCCAATTATTTTCGTATTTCAATATATGTGCAACTACGAGCCTCTCCAAGCCGATTGGAGGAGGGAGGGATGATCTCCAAATGCTGAATGATAGTGAGTTAATAAAGCGCAACAGATTATATCATGCAGTGATAATGATTGTGGTTGATCTTGATCTCATTAGAGATGCACTCACATCTCCCACTCAATGAAGCATTTTTCAAAGTTTTTGAATCATTGCAACCACAAAAGGTTCATCCCCATACATTTAACTGGGCACACAAAATTTAGGCAGATAGGCCCAAGGGTTTGCAAGATTAGACAGACAAACAGACACACAGACACACCTGACCAAACACATGATCTCTTGATGGAGAAAATAATGAATCATCACAAATTAAAAATAAATAAATAAATAAAAAGAGAGACAACTCAAGACATGACTCCACAGTGCCAGTAGATGGCAGCATTACTCCCTCAGTACCTCAATGACTTCCACAACAGGTATGACACAAGTGCACAAGAAGGGGCTGCATAATCCCTTTCAGGAAAAAGCACATTAGGCAATTCACTTTTTCAATCAGAGCCTCACAGGAAAGAAACAACATGACAGGACGTATCAAACGTCTACAGTCTTTTTGTAATACATAAGATCTTGGCTCAGTAATAGTCAGTTCTGCCAGCACCAAATTGGGGCATCGCTTTCTGCTGTGATATTGTCAAATTGCAACTTAGTCTTTCCATGTCAACGAATCGAGGCCCATGTGCTTAGTAAATGGTGTCCTGTTGCCTGGTGGCTTTTAATTCATGTACTTCCCTGTGAGTAGGCCTATGTTCTTATGTGTTATCTGATCATGTGATGCCCTGTCATCAATA